>JBAHVQ010000312.1:253-11677 GCA_036872915.1 Nanipora kamurai | reverse complement strand
GTAACCAAACACTTCCTTTAAACTTTTGTTGCCTGTATATATGTGAATAATTAAATCATATCTGTCAGTTGCCTGATCATCGCCTGAGCGCGTGAAACTCAGAGTAGCAACAGCAAAATTTTGTCTTTTGTATTTACATATATCCATATATAAATATATATATACATGTAAACACAGATGTATGTAAACAAATATATATATATTTTGTTTGAGCACATACGTGCTTGCCGACACAGGCGTCTCAGACTCAGATATATAAAATGTCGGTTGACACGTCCAACTTTCGTGCAAGCAATACTAACCAGTTGGATCAAAAGTCGCTGGATATACCGGAATCAATAGTTCTGGTAGAGTCTCCTTTATTTTCTTCCTTGCCTTTAAAACGAACATTAATATCGACATTAACATCAACATTAAGTTCACCATTAAAAAATTAAAAAACAAAATTTGAAAAAAAAATTCAATAAAATTTTAAAATATATTTAAAATTTATTAATTAAGTTAAAACTTTGGTAAAAATCAAACTTAAAATAAAGTTAGCAGTCGCCGTGACTCGTCGATAATGTTATTAACAACACAGAAACCTTGACAAGACTAAGCTCTGGGTAACCTGTACGAGTTGTGATTGGCTGAAGGTTTACAACGATCAATTATAGTCGCACTTGTTACCCAGAACCCAGTCTTTCAGGGGTTTCTGTAGTAGTCAACAGACGTTTCCCAAGATAAAAAAATAACCAGCATGTTGATGCTGGCAGTGGTGGTACAATGTTGTCCATATCAATTGGTCAAAAATGATGCTGCTATTGCACTGACGTCCTATTTTTACCAAAAAGAACTAGAAACAACTAAAAGCATCACACTTACTTGTTTAAAAAATGAATGAGTCAGCAGCGCACTAGCTGAAGGTCTACAAGCGACAAAACATATTGGTATTGCTAGACTATAACATAGAAGACCACCATGCAAGGTTTCACTATTTTTTACAATGTACAGACGTTAGATTTGCATATTGAAGGACGACTTACAGTTACTTTGGTATGAAGAAGTTAAATGCTACACTTCAAGTGTATATACAATTAAGGTAGATTTTTCTTTGTTGTTTAGGGGGTCTGTGCTTTTAAAATTCAAAAGAGATTAGTTTCCAGTTCAAGTTTCCTTACCGATTATCAGGTTCCTTCTGCAGACACAGGTTTACAAACTGTAAAAATTATGAAGTACCACGATTAGCTAGTTAAAGACACCAATGACCGCATGTAAAGTGCCAGCAAGACTAAAAATAGTACTACTTATCTAGATTTTATTTGGTAGTACTTTTGAATTGAAGAAGAATAGCATTCTCACATAGTCAATATCTTATGTTGTTCCAAAGATATTCAGGTTTTTGAAACACGCAAATTACTTACCGTGACGTCGTCTAATGATAAGAACTAGATAAAAATACCAAGATGGGGAATGTATGGTCAACAATTACGATATTGCAATGTACCATTCTTGTAGGGGATGTCTGAAAACTTTCAATACTTTATAACAGATATTTTAGAGGATATTTTTCCATTTAGGAATTTGTGAATAGATAATATCATGAAACATTTAATTTGCATATTTTCAAAATCTGAATATACGTGGAACAAGGTGGAGATATTGACTAAGCAAGAATGTTACTGTTCCTCACTTCGAAAGTACTTCTAAATAAAATCAAAATTGGGATAGGAAATGTTTGCATCTTACTGCCCCTTTTTAAGGTAAGGCACAATGGAATGAACGAACAAATTCAATATTTAAACAGGAACGCCAGTCAAAGTAAAAAAACCTGAATGCGTTCAAAAATTCAATGAAAAGCACCGGCTGTAGACACACTAGAACAGCAGCTTCCCACAGTAAAAAAGCACAATACAAAATGTAATTTATCGAAGCCAAAAGCAGACTTCCTAAGCATAATTTTTGATAAACATAACACCTGCAGGTTATTTTTTTATTTAAACTGGAACGGTTAAAGGGTTGTTCACTTCCAAAAAAACATGTTAACGAGTAACAGTTAAACGTAAAATAAAATCAAAACCAACGGAGGTTTTTATAGGGCATTAATAGACAAAATATATCCGATCAAATGCGAATATCAATTACAAAATAACTGATGAGATGTCACTAAGGAAAGTCATTTGCCATTTCTAACCGTGTATCAGTAAACAGACAGGGGAAGGCCGTGCCACAGGACCCAAAAGAAATTGCGGTATGTGGAAGGTGAAGCAAAGAAAATCCGAAGAAGAACGGATGCATATGCTAAAGTTTTTATCCGCCGCTATTTTCTGTTTATTGGAGGAATTAACGCCAAAAAGAGCTATTCTGAGCCTAGTTTATATACAGAATAACTTATTTTGGAGTAAAATTAACCCTTCCATGTGCATCCTTCTGTCGGTGTCACAGAGATGAATAGGCCCCAGGGATGAGTGACTTCTTCAGGGATCATTGACCCATGTGGGAAACTGAAACTTGCCTTCACCGAAATCTAACCTTAATTTTAACCTTAATCCTGAATCTAATTCTAAAACGAATCCTAACCCCATTCCAAACCGTAATCTAACCCTTATCCTAACCCTAATCCTAATTTTAACATGGTTGGCTACATGGGTCATTCATCCCTGAGGTAGATGACCAGAAAAATTTGGGATTGATGCCCCTGAGTCACTGGTAACTGAATTTTAGATAAGCGGGGGTCAGTCACTCCAGAGGTCACTCAACCCCGTGACACCGAGAGCTCTTCTCTTGACGACTGAGATTGACTGACGCGAGACAAAGCAAATAATAAAGTTGTGAAACAACGACAGCGCGAATGAAAGGGTTAACTCCTTGAAGCAAGATGGTGCAGGACTTACTATATATATATATATATATATATATATAGTAAGGACTTACTATATATATATATATAGTAAGGACTTACTATATATATATATAGTAAGGACTTACTATATATATATATATATATATATAGTAGCACCTGAAGAGCTTTATAGCGAAAACGTTTGTGCAGTAAAATAGTATAAAAACGAGTGATTATTTATTTTTCTTGTTGACCAGTGACTCCTACCTTATAATCAAATACTTGTGTTTAATCACACTTTTAAAATTATATATATATGTATATACATGTTTATGCAGTGTGATACAGTTCCCTTCTAAATCTATATTGGGAAGTAAACGTGTCTGAAAACTCTTCGAAAGTTGTGAGTACATATGTCAAGGTTAACTTCATAAACATGGGACTGGATATAACCAGAAGCGCATCTAATATGGCATGCTGCTTCGCATGAGAAACGGGTGTGGGTATCTAATCCACATGTGAACAAAGATAAAATAAATTGACTGAGCAATAACTTACTTGATGAAAAGCTGTAGAAAACTTCTTGTTTTTTCCTTTCTCTTGTTGACCTAAGCTAGACATTCCCATACTTCCACTGAGACCTGAATCGGAGATTCCAGATGTCGTAAAAGACGTTCCTGTTTGGGAATTAGTAGTCTCCGGGAAGGATTCCAACGTCGTAACGCCTTCCTGCAACTTAGCAAGAAGAACCTGGAAAGAAATTATAAGCAATGTTTCTAAGCCCCGGCCCATGTTTAGGTAGCTAGGTAACTTTGAGCATTATCGAATCTCTCAATTGTTACGGCCTCCGGTCTCACCGTTATCGATAGTCTCAGCTCTCGATGATGTAAACGCTCTCGTTGTCAATGGTTTCAGGTATCGTCAGGTCTCGACCTTTTTTTGGGTACTGTGTTTGCATGATAGAGTTGTGGTAACTCTATTTTGTGTCCGAGTATTTTAATTCAGTTTTATCGAAGTATTCGTAACTCATTTGAATATCAATATCACTAGATCAGAATTTTTATTTTAAAGTTCCCTAATATTTCTGAATTGTTTTCTGAATGCAGCCAGTCTGGTTTCTTGAAACGGCATTACCACTCAAATATATAAAAGTAGAATGCTGGGTAAGTAGTTTTGAATAACACGTAAATAGTCCAAAGGATTAGGCAACTACCGAAAGTTTCGAAACTGGCGTTTCCAGCAAAGACCATTGGCCGGAGTGAAACGTGGCGTTTAACTATTCAGTGGATCGGCAGCCTGGTTGTTGGATTACCAGAATACAGGAGTTTTCAGTTTATAAAGCCACTAGCAGTGAGACCTCAGTCCTCTTTTCTCCTTTAAGAAGGTGGCATAAAATCATGACCCTAAGAAAACGCATACGGGCTGGTGTTTTCAGTAAAGACCAGGTGTTTTAGTCTTTGAAATTTGCCTTGGCTAAGAGAAGTACGAAAAGTTGTTGCTTGTGGCCGTCAAAGAAACACGACATAAAGGCCAAAGTTAAAATGCAGCTTTACGTCAGTAACCGTCATCATTCCGCTTAAACTTTGCTTGAACAAACGTCTCTTTTCCTGTGTCTCGTCGTTTGAGGGTGAATCCTACCCGAAAAGAAAGTCTTCTCGCTAAATACAAATATCTAATCTAGTCACGGGATATCTACAACAAAAGACCCATTTTTTAAAGTGCCAGTAAGACCAAAAATAGTACTGCTTATTTAGATTGTATTTGTTAGTACTTTTGAATTGAAGAAGCATAGCACTTTCACTTAGTCAATATCTCACGTTGTTCCAAAGATATTCGGGTTTTTGAATCATGTAAATTAGGTGCCGTGCCGTCATCTAGTCATACGAACTGGATAAAAATTCCAAGATGAGGATATATATTCAACAATTACTGTACATATTGCAGTGTGTCATTCTTATCAGCATTTTAGTACTTTTTAACAGATATTTCACGGGATACTTGTCCATTTGGGAATTTATGTGAGTAGATGATGTTATCAGACCTCTAAACAGACGTTATTTATTTAGATATGAGCAAAGCTTTTTACAGAGTATGTCATAGTGATTTACTGGAGAAGTTGCCAGAAATGAATATCCAAGGCAATCTTCACTCCAGACCTGAGACGAGACAGCCAGCTGCAGTGACAGGAAGTAATTAAGCAAAAAGTGCGAGTTCTTTACTAGCTTTTAAGCCAAAAAGTGCGAGTTCTTTGCTGGCCTAAGTGTCAACTGTCGGGTTAATGTTTGTAAATAGCTTTCAGATGATGTCATCATGCCTTCAATATAAGACCGTAGTTATTTGTTGTAATTTAATTAGTCTGATGATGATTTTGGAATAAAATCGAAATATCACTGATTCACCTCTTTGTCTTGTTTTTTAACTCAAACCTTGGGTTTACAAGATGCTCCTGTTTGGATTATGTTTTGCTTTACATTTTCCCAACAAGCCATACTTTCATCTTTTCAAATTGGACACCCCATTGTGTATGACCAGTTCGACATATGCGCAATGGTAAAGAACGATTCCTCAAATAAACTAAAGCTACCTACTCTCAAGTCACTTTGCAGCAACTTTGATTTGCACATTGAAAATCCAAAGGACAGCCGAAAGAAAGCGCCGTATATTGTCGAGAATTGGATAAGACGTTGATCAGATTACACGAACTCTTACAGTAGAAACTGGTCAGCGGAAGGGCGGGAGTTTTTTGATTACGTGTTGACGTTCATAAAAAAGCCTTCATATATTAGTTTATGTGTGTATTGTTGATATTAGAGGACTTCTTCCTCAGTTCAATAAACGAACCTAACAAATATAGTTGTCTTTCTCGACATTTTTGGTGCCGTGACCAGGATGGAAGAAGCCCAACGTATGCAATCGTCGCGAAGAGGCCACAGAGCTCATTTAGCAAAATTACTAAGACGGACGGACGAAATCATGGGGAACGACGACCGAAGTCAAATGGATGTGGAAGTACTTCGTAGCTCCTAGAACAACTACAAAGGAAGAGAGAACTACTTGAAGAACTTGACAACAAAATTGCTGGTACAATTAACAAGCCCGAAGACTTAGAAACGGATATCTTCGAGTATGAAGACATTCAAAGCAACATCGTGGAGAGAATATGTCAGGTGAAGAAATTTCTCGATATAAAGGTAGTATCCTCAAATCAAGCACAGTCACAAACTGAAGCAAGTCATTCACCCGTGAATAATTTAGTCAGTAATACACCAGAAATAGCTGAAATGCATGAATCACAACAACAACAACCTTTGCAGACACAGAATCATCAAGTTTTCCCTCAATCACAAGAGTCTGTGATAAATCAACAGGTTACAATTCCTTCACAAAACCCTATAGCAACACAACAAGCATCGACTTTCACTCAGTCTACGAACAGTCTTTTAACAAAAACAACAAGTCGTCTCCCTAAATTAAGCCTTCCTGTTTTCAGTGGAAATTCTTTAAATTGGCAAACATTTTGGGACTCCTTTGAGGCAGCAGTCCATTCAAACACTTACCTTAGTGGGGTCCAAAAATTCAACTACTTAAAGGCTCAAACTGCTGGTGATGCTTCAAGAGCCATTGCTGGGTTTCCTCTTACAAACACCAATTATGAACAAGCAATTGCACTACTAAAGGAACGATTCGGCCAACCTTCCAAGATTGTCAATGCCCACATGCAAGCTCTTCTCAACATACCCAATCCAACATCCCAGTTAATTAGTTTAAGGTGTTTTTATGACACAATTGAAAACCACATTAGAGGATTGTCTGCACTTGGAAAGTCTGAAGAATCGTATGGAGATCTGCTCATACCTATTATACTTGGGAAACTCCCAGTTGAGATGCAACGGAATCTGGCCAGAGAGCGGAACAACTCTGAATGGACGATTAATCAATTAAGACAAGCAATACTGAAAGAACTGAGAATTCTTGAAGCTGCAGTTCCAATCAATGACCCGATGAAAACATTTGATGGACATAATTCATCTATCACAGCATCATTCCACACTCAAACACCCATTCCTGGTGAACCATTAAACACTTCTCCTGCATCACCACCTAGAATCCACAAACCCGTGGTAAGGGCGAGCTTTCCTGCCTTTACTGTAATGGTAAACATCATCCAACAGCTTGTAATGTCATCACTAATCATCAAAAACGACATGAAATCGTTAGAAAGGAAAACCGCTGTTTTAACTGTCTTGGACGCCATAAGGTTCACGTATGCAAATCACAAAACCGCTGTCAAGAGTGTAAAAGAAAGCACCACACAAGTCTCTGCACTAAGAAGGACAAGGAATCAACAAATCCACCGAATAACAAAGAAAACCAATCAAAGGTAGATCAGTCAAAGATGTACCATCAGTCCATGCAACAATGACACGACTCTCTTCTACATCAACTAATTCAAGTTACAGTAACATGGTGGGTACAACTTGTTTGCTCAAAACTGCAATTGCTACAGTTAGTGGTCCCAATTTAAGAACAGAAGCAAACATTTTGTTTGATGAAGGTGCTCAATGGTCCTTCATTAAACAAGATTTGGTAAACCAACTTCATTTACAGCCCTTACGAAGAGAAACTGTTTGTTTATCAGCATTTGGAGCAGCAACTCCAGGCATGTGGCAAATGGATGTCGTCACTGTTAACCTAATAACAGAATCCAAAGAGAAGATAACCTTGGAGGTCTTGGTAGTTCCTCAAATAGCCACACCACTCCAAAATCACTTACCCTCTATTATCCCAAATCTTCAACATTTCAAGGGGCTAAAACTCGCCCATCCAGTGACATCAGATGAACGATTCGAAATTTCTCTTCTCATCGGCGTAGATTATTATTGGCAAATAGTACAAGATGAGGTACTGAGAGGTGGTGGACCCGTTGCAGTGAAATCGAAGCTCGGTTATTTACTGTGTGGACCTGTGCACTCCAACTACTCATCCCCTACATCGACCAACATCCTCAATGTCATGGTTAACCACAAAATGGAAGAATTCAATCTTGAACGTTTCTGGACATTAAAGTCTCTTGGTATTACACCTCCCACTTCCGATAATGAAAACAAAAGGCTATCCCAACAATACCAGCGCACATCTATAACTTGTGAAAGAGACGGTGGATACGTCGCTGCATTTCCATGGAAAAGGGAACACCCTCCACTTCCTTCTAATTACCAAGTATGTGAAAGACGTACCAGATCGATGGCTCGACGTCTTGCCAAAACTGAACATCTTTTGAAAACTTACGGAGAGATAATTTCTGACCAAGAGAGTCGCGGATTCATCGAAAGAGTGCCACCAGGCTCGAACGACCAAGAAGTACACTACATACCCCACCATCCAGTTTTCAAACAATCCTCCACAACACCAGTCAGAATTGTATATGATTGCAGCTGCAAACAGTCAACTAACTCACCTAGTTTGAACGACTGCCTAGAAACTGGACCGCCTCTTTTAGCTGACATGTGTTCGATCATGCTACGTTTTCGATCGCATCCCTTCGCCTTCTCAACGGACATTGAAAAGGCTTTCCTCCACGTTCGCTTGAATTGTCGTGACCGAAACTTCACTCGTTTCCTTTGGCTTTCTGATCCCAATGATCCTGAAAGTCCATTTTGTACATACCGCTTCAGGGTAGTGCTATTCGGCTCAGCCAGTTCGCCGTTCATGCTCAATGCCACTCTACACTACCACTTAGACAAACATAAAACCCCAGTAACTAAGGACATTAAAGAAAACCTTTATGTCGATAACCTTATCTCCGGATGTGACACAGAAGCTGACATCATCAACTACTACGAAGAAGCACGCTCGACTATGACCCAAGGCAAATTCAATTTACGATCATGGGCAACGAACAGTCCACGACTCCACATACGTACAGTCAAAGACAACACTGCTGAGATGAGTGATGAAGTCGATATTCTTGGTCTTCAATGGAATCCTAAGACTGACAACATTACCTTGGCACAGAAAGGTGACAACCTTAACCAGAACCTACTAATCACGAAACGTCAGATCCTACAACAATCAGCGAAGGTCTATGATCCTCTTGGCTTAATAGTTCCAGTGACAATACGAGCCAGAATTCTTATACAAGAACTGTGGCGCCGAAAACTCCCTTGGGATACGCCTGTCGACGATGATCTCCAACAGATCTGGTCAAGTATTGTTCAGGACATACTTGAGTCCGTCAAGGTAGTCCTTCCCAGATCGTACTTTCCTGTACCAGTGAAAACACAAGACAAGCTAGAGTTACACGCCTTCGCAGATGCAAGCCCAGCAGCATATGGTGCAGTCACTTTCCTTCGACGAAACAACCATACTTCATTCATCATAGCGAAAGCCCGCGTTACACCCTTAAAGAAACTGACACTCCCACAAGTTGAGCTCATGGCAGCCTTAATCTGTGCAAGACTGGCACACTTCGTCCAAGACGCTCTTCAGGAAAGATTCAATAACCTGAGTGTCCATTTATGGTCTGATAGCCAGATAGTTCTCTGCTGGTTACGTAGCCAGAAACCACTGAAACAGTTCGTCGAGAATCGAGTCAAAGAGATCAGAGAACTTTATCCTGCATCTTCCTGGCAATACTGTCCCACAGCAGATAACCCAGCTGATCTCTTAACGAGAGGAATTACCGCCTGTCAACTTCGATCCTCGACAATGTGGCAACATGGACCAGATTGGATAACATCAGAATGCCAGTGGCCAAAATGGTTATCCACAGAAACACCACCATTGCTAACTCAGACACTCGCCGCCACAACTTCTACCCAAACCAAGAACCAGCGTATTTCATCAGACGACCAACCAGACATCCATCACCTAATTGACGTATCCAAACACACCAGATTATCTAAACTCCTCCATTCGACAGCATACGTCCTACGGTTTGTCAATAACATCACAAAACGAAATCCACCGAGATTCGGGCCACTAACCACCCAGGAAATAAAAGAAGCACAGTACAAGTGGATCCAAAACTGCCAAGCACTTGTTTATCACAAGGAAATTACCAGCATACGATCCAAATCTGGCAAACGCCTTCCACTAGTCCGACAACTCCGCCTCTTCCTCGATGGAGCCAATCTTCTTCGCTGTGGCGGGAGAATCCACAATGCGCCCCTCAGTGAGTTAACCAAGTTTCCCTACCTCCTACCGCAAAGACACCCCTTCACTGATTTGGTCATCCAAGCCACTCACATTAACTAGTTGCACGCCGGTGTCAACTCGACCGTTACTGCCATACGCCAAAAATTGTGGATTCCCGCTGTACGTCAAGCCGTGAAGAAGGTATTACGACGTTGTGTTAATTGCCGAAAGGTTGAAGCAAATGCATATCAAGCACCAGACCCAGCACCGCTGCCAAAATCTAGAATTCAGGAAGTTGTACCATTCAAGGTGACTGGAGTTGATTTCACCGGAGCACTGTACGTTAAGATAAATGAATCCGAGACCAAAGTCTACGTTTGCCTCTTTACTTGCGCAGTGACGAGAGCAGTGCATTTAGAAGTCGTCACCGATCTGACTGTAGAAACGTTCATCCAAGCGTTCCGCCGCTTTGCCAGTCGAAGATCATTGCCAAACCGATTGATATCCGACAACGCATCGACATATCTCTCTGCAGCAGATGAACTCAAGCAGCTCTTCGAATCACCCTCATTGAAAGAGGCCTTTAGCGGGCGTGGTGTCGAATGGGAATTCATACCGAAGAGAGCACCTTGGTACGGAGGTTTTTGGGAGCGCCTCATTGGGATGACAAAGACAGTTATCAAGAAAGTTCTTGGACGAGCCAGGATAAGCCTTGTTGCCCTACAAACCCTTGTCACAGAAATCGAAGCAGTCTTGAACGACCGCCCACTCACCTATGTGTCTTCTGATATAAATGACCCCGAGCCTCTTACACCAGCCCATCTGCTTTACGGTAGAACGATTACTTCATTACCCTATTTATCAGTAGAAGAAGATGAGACCGACGATCCGGACTTTATGGATGAGGCAGAAATGAGAAGAAGAGTTAAAACTCAGGCGCTAAAACTACAACATTTTGAGTCGCGTTGGAAACGAGAATATTTAACAGCACTCCGTCAATTCCATAAGAACACAGGAAAAAATGACCAGTCAATTCAAGTGGGAGATATTGTATTGATACATGGTGACAACCCAAGAGTCCACTGGAAATTGGCTGTTATAGAGAGTTTGATAAGAGGAGCCGACGGATTAGTACGCGCAGCCAACGTCAGAACCAGTAATGGAACAACAAATCGACCAATAACTAAACTTTATCCTCTTGAAGTTAATGCCTTTATACACCCAATGGATGTACGTGCCGAAACACCCACTGATACGCAACCAGTGAACAAACCGATACGAATGGCCGCTCAGAAGGCATCAAAGCGAATCTCAGAATGGATTAACGAACTTTCTGGCCCGCCGGAGGATGTCGAGAATTAGATAAGACGTTGATCAGATTACACGAATTCTTACAGTAGAAACTGGTCAGCGGAAGGGCGGGAGTTTTTTGATTACGTGTTGACGTTCATAAAAAAGCCTTCATA
>JBAHVQ010000311.1:0-11606 GCA_036872915.1 Nanipora kamurai | reverse complement strand
GAGCATTATGCGCGGTGCCTTTGAGCATTATACTCGGTGCTTTAAACATTATACTCTGGGCTTTGAGCATTATACTCTGCGCTTTGAGCATTATAGTCGATCCTTTGAGCATTATACTCTGTGCTTTAAACATTATACTCTGGGCTTTGAGCATTATACTCTGGGCTTTGAGTATTATACTCTGTGCTTTGAACATTATACTCTGTGCTTTGAGCATAATACTCGGTGCTTTGAGCATTATACTCGATGCTTTTAGCATTATACTCGATCCTTTGAGCATTATACTCTGTGCTTTAAACATTATACTTTGTGCTTTGAGCATTATACTCGATGCTTTTAGCATTATACTCGATCCTTTGAGCATTATACGCGATCCTTTGAGCATTATACTCTGTGCTTTAAACATTATACTTTGGGCTTTGAGCATTATACTCTGGGCTTTGAGCATTATAGTCGATCCTTTGAGCATTATACTCTGTGCTTTAAACATTATACTCTGTGCTTTGAGCATAATACTCGGTGCTTTGAGCATTATACTCTGTGCTTTGAGCATTATACTCGGTGCTTTGAGCATTATACTCGGTGCTTTGAGCATTATACTCGGTGCTCTTTTCTTTATACCCATTGCTTTTTTCGTTATACCCGGTCCTTTTTTAGCAATTCGCGGTGTTTTCGACATTATACGCGATCCTTGCATCGTCGTATGGTGGTGGTGAAGTCGGAGACGTCTCGGATCCTATCTGATTCTATTCTGAACCGACTATGGCGTCCCGTAACGGCCAAAATTATGAAAGTAATAAAAATTTAAATCTATCCGAATAAATTTATTATCTAAGTTCTGAGACAGTGGTTGAAACTTGCTTACAAAGGTCAAACCGTTCAAAGTTATTATCAAGCCCTCCAGGAATTAATCCCTTTTAGACAATTTAATGTCAAAGCTGGATGTATGAATCGCACGCGCTTTCGGATTAACATGGAAAGACTCGAAATTGTATCAAAACCTTCAGGAATACACCGAGAAACAATTTCAGAATATCAAATTGACGTAAAATACATCGAACAACACGCAAACAAATATAACAATCGCCGAACAATAAACGCCAAGTATTTGCGAGCGCACCGAACAGGACAAAATTAAACCAAACCGCACAAAAATGAATCGAAACGCTCACAAATGATTTGAACGGAAGCGGAAGTCAGTCACTAACATTCTCCTGAAGTTCCTAAGGCGTCTTGTTTTGCAGTGTTACTTCCTCTGGCCATAACATCCCACTGAATCATTATCCATGTTGAGATTTAGAGGACCTCAGTCTCATGAAAGAAAATGAATCAGCCGAAAACAAACCAGTTTGCGATGGGAGAGAGAAAATACATACACAGCCAGAAGAATTACTATCTATAAAAGAAATAGGTGTAAGTAGGATACCAGACACATTTTAAGCAGCCCGTGGAGAATACCGAGTCAAGAACCGGTAAGAGCCAGATTGAGAAATCGTCACAAATTTCTTCCTCTATTTTCGCGTTTCAGGGTGATCTTTATCGGGTTTGCGTTGACTTGCTTCAATTTAGTAATGATGAATGCTACCCACTTTCTGCAGTCTCCCCTGCTTACTCGACCAAAAACTCAAGTGCAGTATCCTTATCAACTACAAATATTCCACCATTAGTAACTTCATCTTCATTAATGTCCGAGAATTCAGAGTTGTTTAACCGATTTGCTTCTGCACTAACATTCCTGATGAAGCACGTTTTTGATGCCTTCAAGTTCTGGAGTACAATGCCTCGTTAATTGTGGACGAAAATAAAGATAAGCAGGATGAAATAGTGCAAGATGAGGTATAAGAAATAGCTTAAGTAGAAGAATGAAGGTATAAGAAAAAGGTATAAGAAACTTCCCCAGTCAACCCAGAACAAGTCAGGAGGTATTGCATTACCTACCTTTCCAGAAATATTTCAACAAACAGTCAAGATTCCAGTGAGAAGTCAGTTGATCAGAACTTTTCTACAGAAGATTTTTTGAGCCATGCGGCTCCTCGAATGTCATTGCCAACGTTCAATAACATCTTGCCAACAGCAATAACCGAGGCTTTGAGGGAAGACATTAGCTCAGCTATATTAACTGTGGAACGCAAAGTCTGTTCATGTGGGAGCTTGGTATCTAGTAGACGACCAACGAACGTTTGTCGAGCTTGTTTGATCAGAAAAACGATTTCTGAGCCCTAGACGGAATATATTTCAGTCATTATCATCATGTCATGACTGCCACTTAGGCAATACATATGACGAACCTGCACCTTATCTCACCATCTGAGTCTTGGTAGCTCAATGGTTAGAGCGTCTCACCGGTCATCTGAAGGTTGCGGGTTCGATTCCCGGCTAGGGCTGAGAAATCGTTTTTCTGAGGAAACGAGCTTGACGAACGTTCGTTGGTCGTCTAATAGTTCAGGTCTTGAGTACTCTCCAAGTGAAATGATCGAAGTACACCGTTCCTGCATATGGAAGAATAAAGGCATTTTCAAGATGAGTCAGTAACAAAACATCCCATATCATTTGAGGTTATTGATGATCAAGGAAAGCAAGAGAAAGATGTTGGACATGGTGTCACACACGATATGTTCTCCTTGTTCTGGAAGGCATTTGGAGAATGACTGTTGGTGAAACGGAGAGAGTAATCTATGTGCGATATGATCACTGAGAGAAATAAATTGTTGTTCGTATGTTGAACTAGTTTTGGCGAGTGAGAACATAACAGGAACTATACTTGAATGGACCCTGAAATCATGCAAGTCGGGGTTTCTGTAAGTAAAGAGGATGAATTTAGCTGATGTGCCAAACATCTGAAACGAACTTTTCTTGTACCGTTGCGATATTTTCCCTCGTAGTAGAAAGCCGAGTTCCTATTCCTTTCTCGCTTTCTTCAGTTAGCAAATACCGTCGTAACAAGCCTTTAAAAATGATAAGTTTCAAGTTAGTGTGTAGTAAAAAGATTTTACTTGATGACCACAACACTATGCATAACCTGAATAGTTTGCTGCTCTCTTGAAAGTTCTCGGCTTTTTGTAATAAATGAGCAAGTTTTTGTAATATTAATTTATATTTTTGAAGATAAGTCATTGAACAATAAAAAATTTACCGTAAATTTTATTTTATTAGGTATGTACTGTAAGTATTAATTACTTTACTTTTTCATTCACCTTTAACATAGGAGGAGTTAACATGTTCAGCTTTAACAGTAATACACATCCGTTTACTCTAATACATTATCACGTTTGGGTTAAAAGAAATTATTTTAAATAATGTTCACACTTAAAAGTACATGAAGTTGATGAAATGCAGTTGTTCTAACCTAAACATCATCGAAATAAGGATTATGTACCAGTCAATAGCATAGTAATAGACTTTGAACAGTAAGAAAAGCAAGGTATTTTATAGATTCTTAGTAAAAGGAAAGTTTACTTTAAGTGAATCCTTATAAAGATTTGAGTGTCAGTAGCTTTTTATTTCTCTAGCTGCAAAAAAAGCTGCAAGAGTCTTTTTGCTGAGGTCTAATGTAGCTGGGTATGGTTATGAAAATGTCAATGGTTTCTAATTTCTATTCCCCTACTATTTGCACAATTCATTTTAAGCAACTGTTTACTTAACACTCAGAATGCCTATTGCCTGTTTGAACCAAATTTTATTGACCACAAAACTAAATCTTGAAATAAGTAAGAGAGCAAGAAAGGGAGTGAAATAAGTAGGTGTTATGTATTCACGCTATTATGCCGCTGACCATAGGGCGCGGTAGCTCGATTTAAAGTTGTTGTAATCTGACATGGCGTCACTCGTGTCTCGTACATTACAGTAGGAGACTGTTTTCTGAATAACTGGTGTTTAAGAAGGGAGTCACAAGGGATGGTGAAGGAAAAAAATTAACCATACCCCTTCAATAAAAATCACGCAATATAGTTTTGTCAGAGTGATGTCCCCTTTGGTTGAGTTTCACAAGATAACCCAACGAAAAGTACCCTGTTTTCAATGTAAATTCATGATAAAGGATTGAAGCATTTCATCACATATTTGTTCACCTGTTAATATGTCTACACTGTTGAATTGCAAAATAATTAACAAATTAAGGGTCAAGGATTATGTTAAGATTATGAAACTACTCGAACTAAACTATCTTTATTTAAACATTGTAATATACATACGAAGAACGAAGGTGACGTATTATAAGTGAGGAAGGAGCTAGGTAATCAATATGTGCTGTAGCATGTCATGTGACCTATAATATCCAATCAGGAAATTAAATATAAATTGTATAATTACCTAATGGCGGATTCATTGCATTGCTAACGATCTTAACACTCCCACTTAATGAACACGCTATATTGCAACTAAATTTAAATGTCAATGAATCTCATTAAGTCTTAAAGCATCTCTGAATCTTTGAAACATAACTTTGCAAGTCCTTTTGTCATAATGTCTGCTAACATGTTCCCAGTTGGACAATACTTAACAGAAATAACTTTGTTGTTTACTTGCTCTTACATGAAATGGAATGATACATCAATATGCTTGGTGCAATTGTGAAATTTGAGGTTCTTTGATAGTTCAATTGCACCCTGATTATCTTCATAAATAATTGACGGTTCTTCTTGTTTAAGTCCAACATCAGCAAGTAACCTTCTCAACCAAACAGCTTCTTGAGTTGCCAAACTAAGTGCAATGTATTCAGCTTCAGTTGATGATTTTGATACGGAAGCTTGTCTCTTACTGCACCAACTAACAGTGTTCTCTTGAATTTGGAAGACGTATGTAGATGTCGAACGTCTAGTATCTAAATCACCCGCCCAGCCCGCATCCGAATAGCTAAATAACGTATGACTGTTATTGTTTGCATGGAACACAAGGCCATAATTGAGTGTTCAATGGATGTATCTTAGGATTCTCTTTACACCTTGCCAGTGATCTTTTCCAGGTCTTGACATGAATTTCGAAAGAATACCAACTGCAACTGCAATATCTGGGCGCATAGCAGTTGTAGCATATGTCAAACCACCAATGATCTTTTGATATCCTTGAACATCAACAGACTGGTCATTCTCAGATAATTCTTGAAATTTTCTTTCTTGTTCCAGTGGCGTAGAAACAGGCTTGCAGTTCCCCATTTTGAATCTCTTTAAGATTCCTCTAGGTACTTTGGCTGACTGATAGGGAGTGTTCTTGGTTTGCGATCACGCTTCACTGACATGCCAAGAACATGATGAACTTCACCCAAATCTTCAACCTTGAATCTTCTGCCAAGTGAAATCTTCTCTTTCTTTAGCATATCAATGATGTTAGAAAACAACAAGATATCATCAACATAAATAGCTAGAATGACAAAGTCAATCTCACCATTCTCTTGCTACACTGCTGACTTGATGTACAAGTATGGATTTGCACCAATGTTCTTGTAACCATTTGATTTGAGGAAACTGTCAATTGCAAAGTTCCAGCAGCGTGCAGCTTGCTTCAAGCCATAAATGCTTCTTAATTTGCAAACATGATTTGGTTTTTCTTCATCCACATAGCCATCAGCTGCTTCATATAAATTTCTTCATCGAGATCACCTTGTAGAAAGGCTGTCTTCAGATCCATCTGATGAATCTCCCAATCGCAAATGTTTGCAACTGCTAACAAAGATCTAGTCGAGCTGTAACGTGCAACAGGAGAAAACACGTCACGATAATCAACTCCTTGGGATTGTGAGTATCCTTGAGCAACAAGACGTGCCTTGAGTCTTTCAACTGATCCATCAGTATCATGTTTTACTTTGAACGCCCACCGGCTACCAACAACATTCTTTATTCTGTTAATGGAACAAGATCCCATGTATGATTACTTATGAGTGAATCATACTCAGAGTTTGTTGCTTCTCTCCATTGATTGGAATAATTTGCTGCCTGGTCATTATTTTCCTCATTAATTGTAACTTGGACATCCTGTGCTTTGGGTTGTGAATCTTCATTAACTGGATAATAGAAATCTGAATCTGGTTTTCATGAGTGTTCACTGTCGAAATCGTGGAACTTCTCTTCAGCAAATATAACATCTCGGCTTCGGATGAAACGGTTAGTAGACAGGTCATACAGTTTATAACCTTTTGTTCCATCAGGATAGCCAATAAATACACCTTTACGTGACTTTTCTTGAAATTTCTTGCGTTGATTCTGGGGAATGTGAGCATATGCTATGCACCCAAATACCCTCAGGTTTGAGGTAGTACCTTTCAGTGAAATTGTAGGACTGCGATTTCGTAGATATACTGCAGTACTAACGGCTTCAGTCCAGAATTCAGTAGGCATCTTTGAGTGAGACATCATAGATCGAGCAGTTTCCATAAGTGTACGGTTCATTCGTTGTGCAACACTATTTTGAGCAAGATTGTGTGGGACAGCGGTCTGGTGCAGAATCCCTTTCTCTTTCAGACATGCATCCAATAACTTTGAGCAATATTCACCACCATTATCAGAGCGTAAGACTTTGACTTGTTTTCCAGTGATGTATCTTGTAAAATTGACGAACTCTTCGAATTTGTCCAACACTTGATCCTTGTGCTTTGTGAAATAAACATAAGTGTACCTTGAATAGTCATTGATGAATATGACAAAGTACCGAGAACCTCCAATAGAGCTGACGGATATAGGTCCACAGACATCACTATGAACAATTTCAAAAAGTTCGGTGGCATAATGCAAGCTTCGCAGACTGAGTTCATCTCGTTATTAGTAACACAGCTCAATCCTTCAACCAGCTCACCTTTGACCAATTTTGTCACATTGTCCATTCCCAAATGGCCAAAACGACAATGCCACAGGTGCATATCAGAATTTTCTCTTGCAATGTTAACATGCTCATCAGGAACAACTTTCCATATGTAGAGCTTCCCTTGTGTTTCACCAATAACCAGTAACTTTGAATTCCGGGAGATTTTGCATTGTTCATCAAATTCAACAGATGCTCCCAATTTAACCATTGCTCGAACAGATAACAAGTTCTTTTCAAGATCAAGTAAGTACAGAACTTCATGAAGGGCAATATTCTGAGTACTTCCTCTAAGATCAGCAACAATGTGATAGGTGCCTTTTCCATTTGCTAAAATGGTACGATTATCACCAAGGTTGACAATGCATGGCTGCTTGAATTCCACATAATCAGACGAATGATCTTTCTGAAATGTCACATGCTGTGTTGCTCCAGAGTCAATAATCCAACTAAAATTATTCACCAGATCAAAAGTAAGGCTACATCATTAATAATTTGATCAAGATCTCTTTCAGCACGATTAGCTGACCCTTTACCTGTTCTTCGAGTAGGAGCACGTTGTGAGTTAATTTTGGAATTTCGTTTAGGACAATCTCTTGCAAAATGTCCTCTCTCATGGTAGTAATGACACGTTCCACGGAAGGTCTTATCGGACTTCGTCTCATTATTTCCAGGACTATCTGAGCCACCCGTTGCTTTCCTCTCATACCATTGTGTCCCTGTGATCGTCTGAGAGAGAAAACATCTTCAGACCTCTTGGTATTCGAACTTCGATCAACATCATTCAGGAGCATTCTTTTAATTTTCTCATAGGACAGATTATCTTCACCAACAGCATCAAGGGCAGTAATCAAGGGCTTGAATTCTTCAGGCAAACTAGCGAGCAGTGTCACTGCCAGCTCCTTGTCGTTAATATTGACTCCCATTGACTGATCATGTAGCGATCTCAAATGATTAATTTGCTCCAACATACTACCACCACCTTAATCGACACGACTAATATTGCTGTCGCAGTCTGACCTTTTGTAGAATCGACTCACGTGCAAACTGGCCTTTCGGGGCATCCCAGGCTTCTTTTGCAGTTTTCGTATCTCTGACATGAATTTGCTGTTCAGGCTCTACAGCCAAGCAAATCTATGTCCACGCTTTCTTCGCAGCAGAACTGAAATTTCGTTGCACTTCCGCGGTGGCATCACTATCAGGAGTTACAGTCGATCCATCTTCGTGTCTAAACAAACCGAGACTCCGCATATTAAACGCCCAGGTTCGGCAGTTTGAACCGTTTAACTTTTTAATCTTAGGCACATTGTTGAACATTGTGTCAGGTAACGATGTCATTTTACCAGTAAGGAAGTTTCATACGTTTGATTACCACAATGTACATATCAGCTAAACATTCCTGGGCCCATAACTTGTTAAGATTGTGAAAATACTCGAACGAAACTAAACTATCTTTATTTAAGCATTGCAATATACAAACGAAGAACGAAGATGACATATTATGTGAGGAAGAAGCTAGGTAATCAACATGTGATGTAGCATGTCATGTGACCTACAATATCCAATCAGGAACCTAAATTAAACATAAATTACATAATTACCTAATGGCGGGTTCATTACATTGCTAACGATACTATCTTAACAGATTATTGATAAGTAATCAGGTCCACTCGCATCAATGGATGCACTTGACCCAGAAACGGATTCCATTGCAGTCTTTAATTCTTACTCCACTGTTTCAAATTCTTTTGGTCAAATGTACGATGCTGTTGGCCCTGGCCACAGAAAACTTGTGACAGACAGTGCACACGCAGTAGAGACGAATTGCACACAATTATCCCAAAAACATCTTTAAAAACTGCATAGTTTTTAAATGTTAAATTCGATAAATAAATATACAAAAGTTCGTAAATGTTAAATATAAAATTATAACATTTTAATTTTATAAAACTACAACACTTTCTTAATTTTGCATTTTTTACGCTAGAAGTTTCAAGATACTGTATGATATGCAACTAAGAAATCAGTCATTAAAATTTGAATTTTTAGTGGCACAACATTTTAAATGTTACTAAAAATATTAAATTTACTTTGTTAAAACGTTCCAAATAATCCTTCCTGTTTTCCGATTGGAACCTTGCCTGCAAAGGTATATATTTAAATTTATTCTGTCAAAGAAAATTTCAATATTCCTCAGATTTACACGTAGATACTGTAGACTTACTTTTACGTCTGTCGACGTTTTTAATTAAACGGAGCAAAAACACTGATTGACAATATCTGATTTTAAATTGTACTTACTTTTTCTATAGTTCACTCGCTGGGAAGATATTCCAACAGCGGTAGCAGGCGTAAAACTAATTGAAAGTTATTTATGTCAGACCACACCAAGAGTTATTTCGTCGGGTTTACGATGTGTGAAGATTAAAGGCATGAAATCAGATGAGCGATATTGGGATTAAGGCCACTCTCTACCCAAGGAATGTCAAAATTGGTCTTTTTGAAAAACACACCAAGTGTTGTTTGATGCTAAGTTAATTATACATTTTCTGAAAGGTATGTCTTTGGACAATACAATGAGCCAATATTTGTCACAAAACATCAATTCGGGGGGTGTGAGAACCGCACAAAAAATGCATTAGAAAAACACTTAAAATCTAAAAACTAAAACAGGTTTAAGTCTCAGAGTTTACAATTTGGCACATATATTCACTTTTCATAGGCAAATAACCCTATGATCCAGTTTTTTAATAGCCACATTTTGGTTGCCGTGGCGACCATATAAAATAACAGTAAAATTGAAAAATCTGTAACTGCCAAAGTATTAAGAAATTTAATAAAAGCTCTGACACGTTTCTTACACATGGTACATAGAATATATCCTGAAAATTTCAAGAGAAAATGTTCAAAACTCTTTGAGTTTTTACACTTTGAAGATTTCAGTGTTCGCCAAGAGACGTTTTGAGAAAACGGAAGTTAAAGATTGCTTAGTAAGTATTTTGGAAGATGACATGAAATACTGGGTTTTAAACTTCTTAAAACGACAATAAACTATACCTATTTCCGTTCAGTTTATATTCCAACAGTTACTCTGATTTTCTTTTGCCTGTCTTTGTGGTTTTTGACTACACAACCCCATCTTCATTAAATGCCCCACTGGAATAGGATTGTCCACCTTCATGTTCACTTGCCTCCTTCTCACGAACAAGTATTGCCTGTCTTTGTGCCACCCTAATACGCTTCTGCTTTTCAATTGCTTCTCTTACTCGATACCCCCTTCATACACCGTTGTTGCATCGATAAACGTATTATCAACGGTGTATCAACGCAGTGTCAACTGTGTATGCATGGCTTCTACCTCGACTTATCAACGGTGTATCAACTTTGTATCAACGGTGTATCAACGGCGTATCAACGGTGTATCGAAGGTGTGTGAACTGTGTATGCATGGTATCTATCTCGATATATCAACGGTGTAGCAACGGTGTATAGAGGAAGATACCAGGGATACAAGTCTCAACGGTGCATCCACGGTGTACCCACGGTGTGTCGAAGGTGAATCCACGCTATATCCACGGCGTGTCCACGGTGTATCAACGGTGTATCGAGGTGGATACCAACGGATACAGCGCAGTTACATAGAATCAACGCCGCAACGATGTATCGACCGTGTATCAACGGGGTATAAACGGTGGATCAACGGTGTATCAGCGGCGTATTGACGGTGTATCGAGGTAGATACCATGAATACACAGTTGATACACCGTTGATACACCGTCGACACACCGTTGACGCAACGTGGATACATCGTTGTTACATGGATCAACGTCGCAACGGTGTATCCACGGTGTATCCACGGTGTATAAACGGCTTGTCAACGATTTATCAACGGTGTATTCACGGTGTACCAACGGTGTATCAACTATGTATGAACAGCGTATCCATATTATCCACCTTGATACACCGTTTATACGCCGCTGATACAAGAATGATACACCGATGTATCAACGGTGTATCAACGGTGTATCAACGGTGTATCAACGGTGTATCAACGGTGTATCAACGGTGTATCAACGGTGTTAAACGGTGTATGAGCGGCGTACAACGGTGTGTATCTACGGTGTGTCAATTTTGATAGACCGTTGATACACCGTTGATACACCGTTGTTGCATGGATAAACGTATTGTCAGCGGTCTATCAACGGAGTGCCAACTGTATATGAATCCTATCTACCTCGATACACCGTTGATACGCCGTAGATACACCGTTAATACATCGTTGATACAGCGCTGATGATACGTTTATCCATGTAACAACGGTGTATAAACGTTGTATCAACGGTGTATCCATTGGTATCCACCTCGATACACCGTTGACACACCGATGATACACCGTTGATATACCGTTGATATACATTTGATGCGTTGGTACGCCGATGGTTCACCGTTGGTACACCGTTGGTACGCCGTTTAGTCACCGGTTGAACAAACAACGGTCTATCAACGCTTTATCAACCTAGTGTATCTACGGTGTGTCAACGTCGCTTCACCGTTGAAACACCGTTGATAAACCGTTGATACATCGTTTATCCAGGTATCAATGGTGCATCATCAACGATGTATCGACGGTGTATTTGCGGTTGGTACACCGTTCATACACCCCTGATACACTGCTGATACACCATTGATACACCGTTGATAAACACCGTTGATACACCGTTGATTCACCGTTGATGCACTGTCGGTACACTGTTTATCCATGGATATCCATGTATCAATTGATACACCGTTGATAATACGTTTCTCCATGTAACAAC
>JBAHVQ010000310.1:26583-54119 GCA_036872915.1 Nanipora kamurai | reverse complement strand
AAATAGCTTTTTAAATATTCTTGTACTTTCTTATTGCACGCCCCCTGTGGAAATCAGCTTTGGTTGACAGGGTTAGCGTGGGTAAATAAAGTTTTTACTACTACTACTGTGCCTTGTCTGCCAAATAATATGAGATTGTTATACAGGAAATGTGTTTTCACTGAATGATCCTTAACTTCAATCTTTGGTTTTGATATGATTTGTACATGCCAGTTCATCACATTGAAAACCAATAAATATTAAAATATTATACTGTATGTGCTTGATATGAGCTTAACAAGTGTTTGGCCATAATTTCAAGTGACATGTGTCACTCCTGGGTAGAGGTGACATTACTCATAAGAGCCATTGCATGTACAGTCTCTGGTTTCCAGCAGAAAATTAATCTGGCAAGTGTGATTTATGAAAATCAACTTCTCTATCAGCATAATTGTCTACACTGGCAGATTTAAGTTGGGAGTGTGTGTGGGCAAGTGCAATTCTACTAATCTCATTGTTTGGATGGTTACCATATTCAATAAAAACAATACTTTAAGACTATACAGCAGGGCATGAAACTTGCAGTATCCTGGTATCCACAACATATGACATTTTAGTTTTGGATACTGGATGTCATAATTTAAGTATGGTACTAGTGGGATATCTCAATCAAATTTTGTATGGTTATTGTTCACAATATCATAGCACATATGATTGTATTTCTGATCAATGATTTTATTTTTTGCTAAGCCTATATGGTAATTTTCTTCCCATTTGAAGTGAGAATGATTTTCTGCCTTCATTAATTTTAGAATTAATTTATGTAAAGATAATGCCCAATCTACACTCTTTGGTAACATGATAATTATGGGTTGAGGTAGCGATATGTATTTGCATGCAAAAGCCCAACTTTTTCCTGCTAGTCTGGATGGGATACAAGATTTTAAACAGGGATGCTAGATCAGAAAACTGGTATCCCACTGGGATACTGCCAAAAACTTCAAAGTTTATGCACAGTGAATGTGGAGCTCTTTCTTTTTAAAAAATGAACAACAGGCAAAATTTCCCAATACAAATCTGATACTGCATTTTCTGGGCTCCTACCCATGAGTTATCTGTTGATATTCAACTTTCTGAAGCTCTTGCAGGTGATAGGGCAGTACTGGTAATGTGATTGCAACTCTGTTTAGAGCCAAGTAGAACTCTGTTGGCAAGTAATCCTTCCAAATTTGTCAATGTTATTATCACACTTATTGCAACATTGTGCATTATTATCAGTAATTCAGTAACAACTCACAGCCAAGAGCTTTTGTTTTACTGCATTCTGTAGGATTAAAATCCAGAACCAGCCAACAACTTAAAGAAATAAAGGATAAAACAAACTCCAAACAAGAGTGTCAAGATATGAGCAATGATGATATGAGCGATATTCCTCAGCGATTCTGCAGCGATTCCTCAGCAATGATGTCATTGCACTGCTTGTGGCAATGTTTTTGTAATTAGTCTGTCTGATGATGTCTTTGAAATAAGGATGAAATATCACAATTCCATTTATACTCTCTTGATTTTAGTTCATATATTGAGTTAAAGATGACACTCTTGTTTGGAGTTTGTTTTATCCTTTATTTCTATAGGAATTGTCTATCTGATTTTGTCAATCTGTTCTCAAAACATTTCCAATCTATGTTTACTGGTGTGTCTGGTAAACAGGTGTGATGGTACTCTGAAGATGTTGCAAGATTCAAAACATAAGTCTATTAAATATTTTACACAAACTTTTTGCATATATTCAGTTCACAGTGGTAGTTTTCAAAATACATGCATTAATTTTTCTCATGCAATTAACTCAGCATTGAATTGAATGGCTGGACTAGTTCCACAGCAACATGAAAGAACAAGATTTTGAAAGTGTCCTTTTCAAAGAAACAAGATATCAGGGGTAGCCTGTTGGCAAAAATAGTTTGGATGCCAAATTTAGCAAGTGCGGGTAATAAAATGTGCAGGTAACTGCCTGGAAAATAAGGTAAATTCATAACAACTTTTTTGAAACATGTGGCAAATTTGTTGTTGTGTGTTGTCTTAGTGGTAGTCTGAAATTCACTGCTTTATATTCAGAAATGTACAGCAGGAAAGCATTCAAGTAAGTTATCTTAATTTTAAATTTTTTTTGTGCTTATCAATATTATTTTTTATAGGAATAGGTACTGTACATTACAGCATGTACACATTAACATCATCTTTTGACTTTACTATGGCAACTACATGTAAACAGAAAATTTCCATGCTCAGCATAAAAGACTTCAAAATTGCCAGGGTTGAAATAACTTTTTGAGTTTTGACAGGAGAAACATGAAATATCACTACAACATGAAACATGC
This sequence comes from Nanipora kamurai, assembly GCA_036872915.1. NCBI lineage: Eukaryota > Metazoa > Cnidaria > Anthozoa > Scleralcyonacea > Helioporidae > Nanipora > Nanipora kamurai. Next base: position 51,762 of record JBAHVQ010000310.1, on the reverse strand, counting down.
CAGGATCAAATTTAGCCACAGAGGTTGCTGACGATAAACATGAAATGTCCATGGATAATGAAATTTTCTCTTAAACTCTGCTGCCACTTTTGGCTGTGAATATAGTCCCGCAAGTTGACCAACATATTTGCCTAGATCTTAGAATATTGCAATCTACTGCATTTTGCAGAAAACCAGTTACCAGGATCAAAGGGCTTTTTAAAACTTGTCAAAATGACTATGACACCTTTGACAAATATTTTTTAGTCCAATGCAGTCCAACTGAAACATGTGGATCCAACACATGAAATGAACAAATCACTGGGTGAAATGTGCAACATGGAATCACCAAACTCTGATCGGACAAAATGCTTTAAAGAATTTATAGTGAAGTTTTGTGCCAAAAATAACCTAGCCCTTACTTTATTTTCAAAGTGTGTCAAGATGCAACAAACATCGTTTGATGCAGGTTTGAAATTTCTGTAATAATACATCCCACTGGATATGATGACAATGTAGTTGAAATTACAAATCTTTACAATTTACCCTAAAATATTTATTGTAAGTGTGATTTTACATTTGCACTGTCAGTTTTGAATCTTTTTGCCCTGGATAGGATCAAAATGGTTTGGCCTAGGTAAAAAAAAAATGGCCTGCAATAGGCAAATTATAAGACAGTGTGCTAGGGCATTTTTGGCCCCAGAATGAAAATTTTAAATTTGACCCTTGATGTGTTATTCTAGCAAATCCTATGTTTTTGTTTTTCTATTTTCAGACATTTTGGTGGAAAAATTTTTATTATGGCAAATGTAATAAGCACTTCTGAAAGAGCATGGAATAGGGAGATGGGGAGTGAATAAATTTCTCAGATATGTTCATCCAACTAGAAGATACGACACTTCAAAGAAGAGATGATCTGCTATTTTTTGCTATTTTTAGTAACAAAATGGCCATTTTTTGAACTTTAAAAAACCATATCTCTTAATTGGATGAATATATTTGAGAAATTATTTCAGTTCTAAGATCATTGTTCCACATTATTTCAGAAATGCTCATTTTATCTCCCATAATTATAATTAAATTTTTTGGTACCAACTTTGAAATGCCATTTTCCTGCCAAAAATCTAAAAATTGAAAAACAAAAAACATGTACCAAGATTTGTAAAAATTATGAGCTAATGTTCTTGAGGAATTTCATGTTTCCAAAGTCAAAAGTCAGAAAGTTATTTCAATGCCAGTCAATTTGGAGTTTTTTATGCCCAGCATGTTCTTTCGCCAGTTCATATTGTACCTTGTGTTGCCAGAAGAAACTAGCGCATATTTCTACTTTCAGGTCCTCACATGAAAACAACACAGCATTACAGTACATGTATGCTGCAGCCTTTTGTGGGACAAATAAATTTTAAGCAAAACTGAGATAACACCCACTGTAACAGAAGTAACAATTCTTCAGGTACAGTATTTTCTGGGCAATTACCTGCAGGTCACCTGTTGATTTCTCTTTTTTGAAGCCCCTGTGGGTAACAGTATCGTGTGGGTAATGTGATGGCAGTTCCATGCCAAACATTTAAAAACAATTTGCACAAGCAATCTCATAAATTTGCCATTTTGTCATTGCATTTATCATGGTATCATGCAGTAATTTAATAGAGCTCTTATCCAGGGGCTTTTAAACTATTCAGTGTAGTACAATGAAAAAAAAGAAATTAACCTGTATACAGTTGGCCATAAACAACATGCACTGCAAGTCTAATGTTCTACATCCTTTACACTGTACCTTTTTTCACCCTTATATTCAAACTTTACCCGGATGTCATTCTAAGAAAAGAAATAAATAATTCATAAAGTAAGTGGTTTTAGGATTATATTTTAGAGAATTATTTCCGCACCCAAGGCAGTCTGTATTCTATGTTTGACCTCACAGATATTCTTTTGAATTCCTAATACAGTAAACTCAAAGTTTGCAAAGTGATAATGTACATTCATGAACATGCAGGTACCTGTATCTACATGTATGTAATATAATATATTACTTAATGCTTAACACAAAGTTTGTTCATGTGGCAGCTTGGTAAATATCAGATGACCAGTAGATGTTTGTCAAACTTGTTATCTCAGAAAAACAATTTCTGAGTCCTAGACAGGAATCAAACCCACAACCTTCTGATAACCAGTGGGTCAACTTTGTGTTCAGCATTAAGTATTCCCACCATTATTATCAAATCATGACTTCCGCTTAGGCAGTACATGTGATGAACTTGCACCCTAGCTCACCATCTGAGTTGTGATAGCTCAATGGCTAGAGTGTCTCACCAGTCATCAGAAGGTTGTGGGTTCAATTCCTGTCTGGAGCTCAGAAATCATTCTTTTGAGATAACAACCTTGACGCATGTCTACCAGTCATCTGATAGTTAAATTAAGGCCACAAATATTCATTGTGCAAGTGAGCAAATACATGTACAGTAGGACTAACAGCCAGAAGTGACCTTAGAGTTATTCATTTTTAGTATAACCAATATACATGTACAGTACCATCCACATCTATCTTAACGTCGTCTATCGTCCATCCATCTATCGTCTATAGTCCGTCCGTCTATCCTTTAGAGTTTGTCCGTCTATCCTCTATTGTTCATCTGTCTATCATCCGCCCGTCTTTCGTCTATCGTCTGTCTATTGTCTATTCCTTTATTTGCTGTCTATTACTCTTTCGTCTACAGTATCTGCGAACAATGTTATTGTTTAATACTTTCACCATGGAGTTCAGGTTTCATTGGCTCTGTGTAAATGTTTTTTTCCCTCAACTTGTTTTCATGCTTGCACACGCAGATAATTTTATCAGAATTGCGACCGGGATAACTCTCAATTGCAATCACAATCCAGATAATTTAGCTGCATGATGTAAACATGGTTGTAGCATGCGTGTATAGCCTTTACGGATTAAGCACCAGAGGTTCAGGTGTCTGCACACAGGATTCAGATCACAAAGCCGTGTGCTTGATTACAGAACAGAGGCAGATCCAAACACCCGGTGGCATACATTCAGTTTGTCACCTTGCTAACACTGGGGAAGTAACTATTTTTCGCGGTTTTCATTTTGAATTTTAGCGTTTTGATCCAATTTGATATGCCAATATTCTTGCGGTGATCCCCACAACCATTTTCGAGTTTTTAGATAACATAGGGCACACACATACGCACGTGCTTATACATAATGATCAAGGTGCAACAAAGCTTTGAACCGGTATGATTATACTGTAGTTTGTCGGAAATTTTCAAGTTCTGTCAAGTTCTTCAATAGTAGTTCTTCAATCGAGTTGAACATTTTTAAGAGAACTAAGAGAAACTTGTCAATCTATAACTTCCAAGCCATCAAAGCAAATGCTAACAGTGAAATGAAAGTAGTGTGCTGTGTAGGCAGTGTTGAAATCCAAATCTAAACATAGCCAGGTTAGTTATTACCAAATTCTGAAACATGGAATGTACGTGTAGATGTTTTGAAAGAAGGCCGATCGTTAGGGTGAAACGTTAAGAGAATAATATGCAGGAACTTATTTACATATGTTTCTCTTTGACGAAGACAGTTTGCTCGCAGGTTGGAGTTTACTAATTATGTTAAAATAGACAATAAAAAGAGACTATAGACAATAGACACGTACATGATAGATGATAGACACGTAGACGATGGATGATAGATGTGAAGACAATTGACAATAGATGAAATGATGGAAAAAAAGGGTTAAGATGGACATGGATGGTACTGTAGGTCCTTCTGTATACACTGGTAAAATTCTCTCAAGGCATGCAGATGGCAAGCAGGAATCTTTGCAGTACTATATTACACAACCAAGAAATTTTGCCCTGTTTTCTAGTTCATTCTTAAAAACATAACCCAGTCTGTCACCTAAGCTTGAAAATTAACCCCAGTATGCTAAAATCCAAGGGCATTTTCACCATCAAAAACTGCTTGTGGAATGTTAGCTACACTGTAGGTGTTAATAGTACGTACATGTAATTATATTGTGGTTTTAAAACAAAATGGTCATTTGTCATGAAAGAGGTTGTTTTAAGTGCTTGTATAGGTGATTATACATGTAACGAGCAATGAATAAGCAGGTTTTAAGTTGGCCAACACAAAAATTTGACATTTTGTACTAAACATACTGTGCACCTCAGTGATGGTGGGTTCAAATTAATGCATCACTATTTGAATTGCAACGCACTTTGAATAAGTTGTTATATAAAAACATGATATTATATGGTGAAATCATGATTTAACCTCCATATTTACTCTCCAAAGCAACAAGAAGTATGGCAGAGAAAACTGACCACCCTACACTGTACTACAATAAGATAGTCTCCTATCTGGGTTGGGAAACTGCCAGAACTTAAGAATAGAAAAACTGATGTTTCAAGTGAAGACCCTTTGTTGGAGTGAAACATGAAGGGCCTTCCCTCAAAACCTCAGTTTCTCCATTCTTAAGTTCTGGCCATTTCTCAACCCTTTTGATTACCAGTACCTACAAGCTGTTCAATACTGCCAACAAAGCATTCTACCTTTACTTTCCCATCTGTCTACTTGCTAAACCTCTCTTTATTTAACAGTGTTTCATGAGAAGTTCCTGCCATTTTGTATTTTTTCAATCTTTTAAAATTGCATGACTTACTTATTGCATTCTGGACTCACTTATTGCATAAGAAATTGACTAACTTATTCCATACTCTATTTGTATATACTGTATTCTGTATTTTGTACATGTCGTTTATATTTTGTTATAGAAACATTTCTCCTGTCTCCTTGATCCTTATTTTGCATGTAGTCTGAGTATATCTTAAGCCCTATCTACACATACACACATGTATTTTCTAAAGTTTTCATTTTTATTCCCTGTCCATACTGGTGCTATGCAATTGAATTTTCAAAGATCCTAGGTTTTTTACGCTTCACATTATACTGCTTATGCACGGGCAGATCCAAGGGCTGCGCATGGGTCCAGTATCTTTCTTTTGAGTTCAAGTTCAAATCTTTTATGGGGTCCTTGAGTGATGTTTCTCCTAAAATTTACTTCTGTTTTAGAAACACTTATTCATACAAGCAATAATGATAAGAGTATGCAAGTGGAAATATAAAAGTAATACCAATATGGCTTAAACTAAGACGACTTTTATAGTAAGAATACGATCAACCAACATGTTTAAAATGCCATTTTTCAACCAAGTAAATTTAGTCAAAAGTATGCTCAAAATGAAAGAAATGCCATTTTAGAGACTTTCATATTCAAAAATTTTCCAGGGGAGTACGCTCCTGTCACTCCTAGGATGCCTTCATTCTTGTTTGCTGCCCCCCTTTCAAATTTTCTAGATCTTCTGTGAAGCATTATAGGACATCATTGTTTGAAATTACTGCCATGTGGACAGGACATGAATACAACACATTTGCAAATACAGTACAAATAAGAACTCATCAGTCTCTTGATGTATTATTAATTTTTTCCCAGTGAGGTGATTACTGTAAGTATCTTGACTCCAAGGGGTTTTTGTCCAGCCCTGATTTGTCCCACAAGTTTGAAGACTACAAAAATCACTTTAATGATTTTGTACTTCAGAATTATTAATTTGAACCCATGCAGCAAAAATACCTTTGACTCATGAAATTAAGTCACATCAGTTAGAATGTGCTATACGCTATACATACCTGTGAAGGCTGGACTTTTTCATTGCCACCAATGTGTGATAACTGCATTTGATGATTAAATACCCCTGAATATCCTTCATCGAGAAAACCGTTCTCTAAAACAAAGGGACAGTCAAAACTGACACAGGAACAAAGAAGATAAAAATGCCAACAAATTCCTTTGGTACATAATTACTCCTAAGGTAGCCAGAAATGACGTCACCCAGACACTAGTCATTGAGACGTTGCCAGCAATTCCACCAACAAATATAACAACTTTCCTGTTGGTTACCCATTCTCTGTACTACCACAACTACTCTTCAAATTACCAACTTGGTTCTGTTGCTGCCAAAAAGGAGTTTAGCTATATAAAGCAACTGTTGATCAGAGTCCTACTGCAGGTCCAACTTAGTAACTGAAAGTCCTTGTCAAAGCAATCTTACCATCTACACTGTATGTCTTCGCCAATGTTCCCGCTACTTCCACAAAATCAACTCCCGCCAGCATTGACAGAAACAAAAAGAAACAAGCAGGATAGGCCAATGAACAAAACTGGATGTCATGCCAGCAACGCACCGTACAGTACTGTCGTGAAATTCAACACCACGCTGGCGAACTAAGCAAACAAATTAACCCCGTGATTCAAGCTGTTGAACTCCCATACAACAGAACAACCGTACTACCGTTCCTATGTCTGAAACAGTTTCTTTATATAACGCATTTATTTAACGCTATACTGTAAATGAGACCATCTTGATCGCAGCTGATATAATAACACAGTGAACTTCTAGGTTGTTAAAGAAGGCCACTCTACAATTACGTTGGTCGTTTGGATATAAAGCAAATAAATCCATTTTTACAGTTCAGAACTTCAGCTACAACTCTCATTCGGCTCTCAATCTAATTTCGTCTAACCGTTGTCCTATTCCCGTAACTAGTTCTCATTTAATTTATCCCGCTAGCTTAATGTTATACCTAAAAATAGACAGCTCGGGGAAAATCAACAAATGATAAGGAGAACTTTTAATCTTTTGGTTTCGTTCCATACCAAAAAACCGAACACTCAACGGAAACAATGAAGGTCAGCTTCCCTGGTTATGCAAACATGGCTTAAAGAGCAACACAGCCGTTCGGACATACAAGCACCCAGCAAAGAAAGGAGACAACAGGTCAACTTACCCATCACAAAATTAAAATGTTGATGTTCATTCCACGTTCCACGGTGACGAAGGACTTTCAAGCTGCACACAGAAATCCGTTCAAATTACTTCCTTTCGTAGAAAGATCAATTTACTGGTTTCCTTCGACGATCACAACAAACTTTACAAGGACAGAACTCACATTTTACGGGTCCTAACACACTCAGAAGCCTAGGAAACAGGCAGTCAATATGCGGCACACACAGTGATGTTGATTGTCAAAGTTCTGAATGATTAGAACGATGTCACAGCTCATTCGTTCGGAAGAGAAGTCACTTGTTGCCGGACAATGCCATTATCAGGAAAAATCCCTTTTTTCAGACGATAAGGAATCTAACCGATGTACAACTAAGGTAGAAATCCACAAACTTCCAAATGAAAACAAATAGATGTTTCTCCTCACAACCTTGATCGACACTCCACTGCGCGTTCTGTCATTTTAGTAGACTTCTCACAGCAGGAACATGACCATATATGGCTCCTAACAAGTGGTACTGTGTAAACTGTTATGGCAAACTCCTGATTGACATCGACTGGCCGAAACGAGGAAAACTAGATACGCTTAATTCGAATATACCAACATGGCAAAAAGAATAAAACACAATAGGATAGGAACCAGCCTCTATTTTTTCGGCTACAATAAAAACCCAGTTTCCAGGAACACTTTTCAAATGAAATTAATAAGCTGTATCTGATGTCTTGGGCCTGTCGATCAGGGGGGGCAAGAAACTCAGTTGTTGGGGTTTTTAAAATGTTTAGCGCCCCAGGCTTCTTAAAATGTCTTAATAATTTCCCATGTAAACGCCAAACATCCTTCATAACTTAAAGTTATGAGATAATCTGGTATGCGGTGCAAGAAATGAGCCCCGTTTCTCTCGGTTTCACTTAAATGTTGAGTTCAATTTCTCGACGTAAAGGTTGACGGCAGGTGCGTTACCACATCATTTATTACCACGAACAGACAAAGTGAAGCTGTTTCACATCAGAAATCACCACAGCGGGGACGATGAATGAAGCAGTTAATATGATGAACTCACGTTAAACGTTTTGGCAGATATGCTACTCTTTGTTTCCCGCTGACGTCATGGCAGCAATATTAGTGGTACTAAAACAGAAGAATCTTAAACAATTAAAGGACTCTAATCTAACCCCCTGGGGTTAGATTTTTGACAAACCAAAATCTTAATGATCCATTTCTGCCCGAGGGGCTGATTAATATAGGCCGGGCTGACTAGTTTCGCGAAAATCTTTCCCTGGCCGTAATACTAGCAAAATATAGGATGCTGAAAACCATGACTAGCTGACAACGTCAGAAAATATAAAAGAAAGCAAATTCCGAAAAACAAGGTCATCTTTCAACTTAAGATTGAAGTTAAGAAAAGATGAAAACAGTAGACAGTATGTAAAACAACGTAGAAAGTTCGAGGGCTGATAGACTGCCGAACGTTTGCTGAAAAATTCTGACGTTTCGGGCAAAGTCCTTCTTCTGAGAGTAAGAAATACGTTTCACTCCTTGAAGAACGGCCTTTACCTGAAACTTCAGAATTTTTCAAAAAATGTTCGGCAGTCTAACAGTCTTTTAACTTTTACGTAATACTGAAAGATATTAACTTTAATGTACGGTGTTGCGGTCATGTATGTTTGGGATATTTTCACGAAAAAATATCATTAGTTGTTATTGTTTTTGACCCCCGTACGTGTCAAGATGACCGTACCTTCGTCTCTTAAATCTAAAGGGATTTACCGCAACCTTGTGACAAATTAATTCTGGTTTTAAATTCATCTCTACGAATGTGTCAGCTCGACCTTTACAGATATCCCGAATGCCTAGCGAGGTGAGAGGCAAATGAAGGGGACAAACATCCCAATTGAATGAAAAAATCTTAATTAAAACTCGTGAAGAGTCAATCAAATATGACCTGGTGATTTTGAAAAATTTAGAGACGTTGGGATTGAAAGCAATGACAATTTTTATTTACAAGAACAACAACTTTTATTTAGCACTACAAATTTTACAAAGATTAGGACTTTAAAAAATGCGTTTACAAATTACAAGAGTGCAGGCCAACTGTAATAGGGGCTAATCGAGACAGTTGGCCATTAGTAAGCAGAATATGATATGGTTAATAAAGAGCGTATAGACTTGACAGATTTACACAATACAATTGACAGCGGCTAAAAAATGACAGCGGTTTTAAGTAGACTTTTCCTTTGGCGAACGGTTTTGTTACTCGTGTACGTCATTTCTTGCTTAATTTTTTTAATGCACAATATTAACTGGTAAGAACGTGCCGGTTTCTCGGGCAATTTAGAATGAACACGCACTCGAATGTTTTCCCAAATAGCACTCGTTGTTCGGACTCATGCTATTTTGATAGTCTGAAAAACACTCTTTGAAAGAGTGTTTTTTTCGAAACACCGTCCTCCAGGACCTCCGTCTTAGCGCGAAAAAGCTTTTTTTTCCAAAATTCAAGTTTTGACGTTTCAGTTCTTCACGCTAGTCATCTGGTGGAGTGACGGCAAATCGATTTCGACGATTTCCTGCGGGTATGGTGGTTTTTGTTAGCCCTAGCCTGCGACCAGGTTATGTTAACCATCGAAATGCCTTGTATACAAGACCGACCGGTGCCCTTCCCCAACTTTTAACATTTTCGCACTCTCCCTGTTCAAATCTCAACCTGAAATAAACAATTTTGAAGTCAACAGACATTTTCTAACTAAAAAAGTCCATTTTCGCTTGTGCGACTGGCGACAGTTCTTTGTGCAGCAAGTTGTGGCAGAATTTTTCCTTGATTTTTAGCATTTTCTTCTACCAACGTTTAACAAACTTTTCTTTAGAGAACGTTCGCTAGTAGTCTGATTTTCTTGGCCGTAAAATGGTTAAGGACGACTTTTAATTAACCTGGCAAATGTTTAAAAAGATATTATGGGTGTGACATCTCACCGGAATACGATTTTTAGCGAGCAACATTGTAGTTACATCACACGCTGCAATACGTTTTACTCCAGATTTCTATCGTGAATTTTGCAATCATGTACGTTTTCCTTCGACTTTTCCTGACGAGAAATGCGTAGGAAATGCGACTGACGGGAATTGATTATTTTGCCATACAGGTACATCAATATTTTAATAACCTGGGACTTGCAGTGTACCAATGACAGGACTTCCAGCATTCAGCTGACAGATAACAGCGACCGCAGGCCACAATTTAATTATACAATACATCATGGTAAAGCGTCATTGCTATTTATTTCCTCAGTGGGTTATCTTTCATAATTTCTGTAAGTTGCTTGGGCAGCATCTATGGCTGATGCAAATACTGAGCTGACATGAAATAAATGACAATGCCGTTTCCCAAATTAATACAGTCACTTTGATAATCTCTGCTTCACACAATATGCGATATAAAAATGTGGAAAATAGCTCTTTATCCATGCACCAAATTTACTGCAGAAAGACCCCGCAGAGAATGTACTTTATTTTACCCGTATGTGTTGGTGCCTCCGTCTTTTAAAATTCTAGATCCGCCACTGGTTGGTGGCCAGTTTATGATGTTTGTTGTTTTCGGAACTTTTTGTTTGGATCTGTTGGATGATTTCATGTCATCACATGTGGTCACATGTGAAAAAACCAAATATGTTTCAACTTCATTGCTGATTTTTCACATTTTGAAATTTTTCACATATTTGTCTTTAAATATAATTAAATCTCACTTGTTTTCCACATGTATTGACAGTTACCACGGCACATCCCTGACAGTAAGTAGGATGTATAATCGATAACAGATGCCAGTTTAGGCCAACAGAAAACAAATTAAGTACAGCTTAATTAGAAAACCTGGAATTCATTTATTTTATCACAAACGACTCAAAAATTTGTTAACCCAATTTGAATGATTTCAAAATCCAAATTAACAACCCCAAAGGTGCTCGTGTAATTTTCTCTATTTTTACACTATTTATACTACTTTTTAAATATATTCTTATTCTAAGTTTTGTACAACTGATTTGTTTAACCCTTTCCTGTCCGAGGACTTTCCCCTTGACGAGTAAAATCGTCTGGCGTTAGCAAGAGTTACTCTCCATAGGACGCTGAAGACTCATACGGACAGCAAGGAGTTAAACTGGCACGCAATTATATGTAGAGCAAGCGAGTAACATAAAAGACTACCGTAGAAAACGAATGTGGCCCCTAGAGTATTCTTCACGCCGTTCTGGCTCCATACAAGACGTGAGAAGGAACATTTCTACGTTTCCACGATAACGTCGGCATTTTAAAGCAGAACGAAGAACGCTAATAGGACGTTTGCAGCTAGCTAAAAATAACTCAGAACAATGAAAAACTGGAGAGCATGAAGAACAGTGGGATTTCCAAAACAACGAAAAACACAATGTACCGAATTTCACTTGCTCTGCACATTTTGTTATGCAAAGTGTTTTTGACCTGCAAAAGGCTTATTGACCAACTTGAACTGCTGGGAAAGTTTTACCTGATAGATAAAGAACATTCTGAGTTATAGCATGTGCAGTTTTCTTCAAGGCGTTAGAATTTAAAGCACCTCGTTTACCGTAAACTATCAGCTGTTCTTACCACACGGATATAAAACCCATATCTTCTTACTTTTCTGTAATATCCCCTTTTTATTTTTCTGGGGTTTTTTTCACGATATGATATGCTGGTAATCGAGAAACTTAGCACCACACAAAATTCGTCAACTACCCGCAAGGTCAGTCAATAAGTTATATTGAGATCATTGGTTACTGTATGTCCAGAAAGCTTCTGTGAGTTTGTCGCACATATCAGAATGAGCTATTGTACGCGACAATCCTCACGATGTTCTGACGACGATTTAACTCTTCCATCTTTGTCTTAAGGCTTGTACATACTGGAGGCGGAACGCGACGTCGTTGACCGTATCCTGTGAAGCGTTTAAATTATCACCATATTATTTTCATGATATCGTTCCGAAACTGAACGCATCAATGCTGCAGCGTTCGCGCGACGTGTCCAATGTGAACGACATCATTAAAACAATATCAAGCTAATTTTCAAGTGTTACCGAGTGCGATTACGGCGTCGCGTTACGCGTCTAGTGTGTACAAGCCTTTCACGTCGGCGACTGCCACAACTGCACCTTTAACATCAGGTTGTATGTCGCCGCACAACTATAAATTAAGAGAGCTCAAGATCTGACTACGAGTACGTCTAAGAGTAAGACAGCGTAGAAAGTTAAAAGCTTGATAGGCTGTCCAATTTATGTCGAAAGATTCTAACGTTTCGAGCAAAGGCCCTTGTTCGGAGAGCGAAACCTGTTCTCATTTACTCGCCTTTTGCTTTCACCACCTCCACTTAAGGTTGGGACCACTTCCACCAACAGCTTTTCTTAAGACTACGCTAACCTGGATGATCAACTTCCACAAACACCTAACGATTCTCCCAGGTTCAAAAGGTTAAGTACTTAAGGTTGGGTTATCTAAGGTTAGTTAGACTTAAGGTTACTCGAAACTCGTACTCAACAGGACGGTGGCTTCGACTTTATTCACACGAGAACTTCGTAGCCACTCTCTTATTAAGTACGAGTTTCGAGTGAAATTTTCTAGTCCTCTAACAAAAAAAATAAATAATCAAAGGTGGGAAACTTTTTTCCGATTATTTTTTCGATTATAATTAACGAAAAAATTAACCCGATTAAACGTACGCTTGTTGTTGTCGTTTTCGTGGTGAACGACCAAAATAATAAATGTGGGACAACGACTTCCTCGTCACGAGCTATACTCGTTGTCGTACTCGGTCTTGTAGTCAAATGTACAGTTTCTCCAAAACAATTGATTAGGGTCTACAATCGGGTCGACAAACTTGACTTTGACAGGAGCTCGAAGGATCCAGTCCTCCTCACTTTCAAACCTGGCTTCGTTGCGCATCTTCATTGCTGAAATTAAACTATTGGAGAAGTCCTTCCCTGGGCTACGTTCGTTCCAAGGTAGAGCTCCAGTCTCGTCCAGCACATAATTCACCAGGTTCTTCGACTTGCTGTATAGTGATTGGACAGCCTTCTGTCACGTGGTCCATGACCTTTTGCTTTAGATCGCATATTTGCTGTTTCAGAGCATTTGCCAGGGTACTGAGTTCAATATTCCTCGCCTTTAGTTCCTTCACCGTCGTCTCAAGAATCGCTTCTTTTTCGAGTTTCCTCTTTCGACATTTTGACGACGCGACTCGGTTCCGTTGTTTCTTGCGTTCTCGTTTTACCATTTCTTGCATCTCGAGGTCAATGGGTTGCAGCCCTGTACTATCTCCGAACATTGGCACATTGTCTAACTTATAAACTTGCGAGGGAAACGCAGTGTTTGTTGCGAGTGCGTTGTTGTAGACGGTGAGTGCACGTAACTGCGCGGCAGCTTCGTTATCCTCCGTTGGGTGACACAAAGGTGCCGTGAGGACTTGCGCAGGAGCCGTGCTAGTTAGAAACGTGTTAGTAGGGTATTGCTGAAGGACGTACGTAGTATCCAATTGTTTCTCATTTGAAGGGATCGTTGAAGCAGAAGAAAACGTGGTACCTAAAGATGTATCCTGGTATTTATCTCTTGTGCTAGCCACAGTAATGGCACCAGACGCGTCGGTAGTTAAATAAAGTTGGTCCGTAGCGGCGGCATTTTCTTCTACATAAGTTCCCTCCGTTAGTGGGGGTAAAATGCACTGTGTGTCCCTGATATCTTGGCGATCGTGAAGATCCTGTAATGCTTCAGCAAAACCTTTAGAACGGCCGACATGTTCGGTGGAGACACACGAAGGATTATTGGCCAGCTGAGCAGTGCCAGTTGGGCTGTCACTGCTCCCTGCCTGAAAGGCTAAAAGCATTTTTTCTAGATCTGGAGACGCGAGTTTTAAAAAGCCAAAATCCGGAGAATTTATCTCCGTGGGTATGTTGTTCCGTCGAAGTTGTTCAAGACGTGGGTTAGCGTGGACATCGGACTGTAGATTGAGGTGTAAATTACCTTTCTCATAGATGAGCGGAGATGTGACCTGCGTCGGTAACGGATCTTCATGATAGAAATGAGCCTCTTGAATGTCCTCCATTGTGCCCGTGTCTCGAATCATATTCCGTTCAACTTCATCTCACTAATCTTTTTATTCTAAATCAGCTTTTCCCCATCCATTTTTGTCCAAAAATGTTGCCAGATTAACCCATTTGTTTTTCTATATATACTGGCGTCGAATTTTACGGTTCCTTCAGCCGAACAATGTTTTTTTCGGCTCACAGGAGCGAACGTCTTAACTCTGAAGTCATTTCCCCCATACTCCAATCGCATTCTCGCCTTACATGTTCTTGCTTTTCAATTGGTCGCCTCTCAGGTCGGTATTGAATTATTCACGACAATTTTTCCCACGAGAAGATGATGTGATCGGTCAACTGTGTCCAAAAACAGGTGAAATTATTAAACTTTTCAGGTAACCATTAATCACATGAACCTTCTGACTACCTCAAATGCTTTGCCCGATACAGCGAGTCTTATTTAAACGAGGCAACGACAACGTGTACTGTTCCACATGGTGTGGAATTTTACACTCGATCCATGGTTTGGTTGAATTGAAAGGTTATCGTTTCGGTACGCTGATTTCGTTATTTATCGGACTGACATGCTCTTTTGGTTGATTAATAACTTTGAAGTAGTTTTTTATTCAATTATTTACCATGTATTTGTCTTTGTTTGCGAAAAAAACGTAGTAAACTATGCGACCAAATCATTGAGCGTGGTTACACCAAAGATGATCACATTGCATACTGGGAGTGCCACGAAAGAATTGAGCACAAAACCAGTTTGTCTACTTTGGAGTAAATTCAGATTTAAATTGTTGTGTCACTGCAGCTCTTTTAATTTAGCTGCTTTTTGCCTCATGCTTCCCGTAACATAATTACACTCAAAATCAAGTTGTAAAATTGCTTTGATTTCAAATGACCACGATTTTAAGTGCTGAGAGGCTAGGACTCAATTATACAGTACTACAGACGCAACAGACCAGGTAAAAAACTGAGTCCAACACCATCTTCAAAAGTACCTATTTTCGTCCGTCCACACGGCATCTTCTTCTACAGTCTCCGTTTTCAATAGTCTTCGCTTTGAAATGCATTTCCGAAGGTCTCCATTCGTATTAAAAACTACTCATCCTGCTTATCGTTTACGTGAGGACTGAAGTCCTAGACGCATGTAAAAAGTACACGTTTTCGACCAAAATTATCGATTTCTCAAACGATTACTAATACATCTCATCTCATGTCGTCATATTTATCAGTTTGTCAATGAAAACCGACGGGGAAAAGCGAACGTTCGTCAAGCTCGTTGTCACAAAAAAAACGATTTCTGAGACCTAGACGGGAATCAAACCCGTAACCCTCTGATGACCCGTGGGGCGCTCCAACCATTGAGCTGCGACGACTCAGACGGTGAGCCAGGTTGCAGGTTCGTCACCATCTGAGTCGTGGTAGCTCAATGGTTAGAGCGTCGATCACCGGTTATCAGAAGATTGTGGATTCTATTCTCATCTGTGACACCGAAATCGTTTTTCTGAGATAATCAGCTCGACGTTTACATGTCGTCAGATGTACATCAAGCTCCCACGTGCACAAAATTCGTGTACCATTGAGCAGTGAAACCAGACTTACTAAAAGGAGGCCAAAAATTACATTTATAAACCATACGACGACTAAATCCGGCTTTTAAAGCAATCACTAAAACTATAAAGAGTAAAAAAGCTCCACGAAAAATTGAAGGGAAGTTAATGTTAGGATGAAAATTGCATGTGCGATAAAGTAATCGAGAGCATTTTCATTACAAATACTACATAGATCGACGCCTGATATCGATTGGATCGATTATACGTATTTTCATATGACGCACCCCGCCCTCGTCAAACTCTAATTCCATAGTTATTCGTGCTCACGTACGTATTTTGATTCCATGTTGCGTAGTTTTGTTTGATAACTTTATGTTTGGATGACAAGGGTATCAAATCCGTTCACAATTTTTCATACTATCCTTTCCTTTTCAGTTTTAATATCCATGGCTTTCGTTATTAAGTTTGAATTCTATTCTTTTTTTTTTTTCGTTTTAAACTTGACTTAATTTTCCTTCTAAACTTGACTTATTTTTTGTTCTAAGTCCGACTTATTTTAGTTCTAAACTACACTGATTTTTCGTTCTAATTAAAATTCAATTGTACCTGGATACGATGCAGGCCTTTTGATTACGTCTACGTCCCACTAAAACAGTCTATCGCCAATACATCTGTTAGAGACATTTAGAGACATTTAGATACTTAGGGACATTTATGTACTTTGATATATGTTCGCGCGTGTAATGTTATCTCGCGTGTTTTCCCGCTAAGGAAAGGTAGACCTCGAACACGTTGTTTTGGTTTACAAATTGTGTTGGAAACGAATCGTTCAAGAAAGTCAAGGAAAATTGGTCAAGGAAATACAACCACTCATACAACATCATCATATGGTGTCTCCCCAATGTTATCGAACAGCAGTTGTAAAGTTCCAATCGCATCTTCAAGCCGAGAATTGGTTGTTTCAACGTCTTCTGACTCCAATTGTTGCTAATTTATAGGTTGTATCTGAATAAAAAGTTATCTGAGGGATTCGACCAAGTTGTTTACTCCTGTTCCAATTGCGCTCTCTTAGTTTAGCACGTGGACTGTCCACGCGGGACGTAGACTTAAACTAAAGACTGAGAGCGTTGCATCGCGGCCAAATACAACTGAATTTTAATTAGAACGACAAATAAGTCACGTTTAGAAGGAAAATTAAGTCAAGTTTAGAACGAAAAAAAATAAGTATAGAATTAAAATTTAATAGCGAAAGGCATGGATATTAAAACTGAAGAGGAAACGACATTACGAAAACAGTGAATGAATTTGATACCTTTGTCATCCAAAAATAAAGTTATCAAACGAATATACACAACATGGCATCAAAATAAATACGTGAGCACGAATAGTTATACCATTAGAATTTTGACGAGGGCGATCATAATATCAACCAATAGTGTTCACGTTTGTGTTTAATTAATAGGAAGCGATTCTTGGAACAGCGTAAACCGGTCGTCCATATTAGGAAGCCGTACAATGTGAAAATGAATACATCACCAACATCCGCGTGAATTTGTTAAACGAGCTGTTGAATTGTCGGAAGACTGTCACCGATGGAACGGTTGTCGTTATATGGTCTCCTGGCATTCCTCTTCTTTCCTCGTGGAGTTTTACTCTATTTTTACTACCCAACTGTGTTTTGGACTCCAAACAACTGTTTGTAAGTAATGATTAAAAAAGACTAAGTGTTTTGTAGACTATACCGCTCGAGACACTCACATCCTTTGATAGAAGGCTATTTTACTCAACCGGACAAAATGTCGATGAATGTTGGATTACCTTCACTTACGCTTCACCACCCTCTCTTCTGATTAGTTTGACGCTTCATTTCTCTCTTCGCTTGATTCGGTATTTCGCCCATGGCCACACAACTTGACCAGAGGTTGCATTCATATTAAAAACAACCCATGGAAGGGAAAATCGTGATAAACGAAGCCAAAGAAGGAATGCTCAAGTGTATTTGAATGTGGTGACTTGCGCTAGTTTCGTCCGCTCATGTAAATAACGCCTAAGACTAAATCAGTAAATGATCAGAATAAGTACATGTAGAACTACAGGTACACGAATTTACAGCAATGGCTTAATTATCGACACGGAAGCGTAAGATGATTGTCCTTTAATTCTTTGGTCTTCTTCCGATATGTTATGATTATGAAACCTAATACAGAAAGACACAGAGGGGAGGGGAACCACGACAGCCATTTTGACGTTTTGAGAGTATTACTGTAATTCAATAAGCGTAAACAACGCATGACAGTTTCACAATTCCAAGTCGACTATCCGAATCACACTTTTTTATTTAAAATTTTCTGTGGCATTGAGTTTCAAAGTAATAGATTGACGAACAGGATAAGTTTAGTTTCCTGTAATAGAAGGTGGTGTTAATAGAAGTGTTGTAAACAAGAGGACATACGTGACCCAGCAGCCATAGTGGGCCAGATGTGCTTGTTGCTTTGCCTTTGTGTGGGTGAACTTCATTCGACCTACACAGCTGAATTGAAAACAGAATAACCCACAAATTTAGCACATCATGTTCTTGTTATTTGTAACTACTCCTGGTAAGTGTGCCAGCTTGTTTGATGAGTATTTTTGGAAAATTTTTATTCTGCTTTAGGAACTGTATGGGTCTAACATCTTCAAAGATTAAGTTATTTGGTTTAATTATCGCACTTGGAAGAACAACATACTGTACGTGTATGTAAACATTAATGCTTGAAAGATGCTTCAACCCTCAGTACCTGGGGGTAGGTTGTTTTGTCCAACTCTAGTCATTTTGCTCCAACTCTACTACTCATTTGGTTCCTGGTCATTTCACCCTGGCAGCAGTATTTCACCCAAACTGTTATGTCAAAATTGCATATTGGCTATTGAAAAACAAGTACAGAAATGTAGGGATAATTATTAATATTATGCAAAAGGAAATTTTCAAGTATCAGAAGGATATGTTTTAAACCCAACTGGAACCAGTTGCAGAAAATTACAACTCTGGGGAAAGGTAAGGTTGGATATTATATCAACATTTCAATAACACTGAAATATTTTCACTGTAATAGTGTGTCAGATTATGGCTAAAAATTACACAAGGATATGTCATAATTACTGGCAAACTTTTTGGCACAACGAGAGCATGTGAAACAATAAATTCACAATTAACCTATGCTGCTGAAGTCAACTGAAAAAGTTGACTCAAGTGGGATTTGAACTCACACCTTCAGGAATCCAGTCTGCTTCTCTACCTGTTGAGCTATTGAGCCTACAAGGGGAGGAGATGAGTTATCCAACATAACTGCACAAGATATTCTTGCAACAACTTAACAGTGTCCATGAGGATGGATGTGCAGTGTTTTGATTATAATTCAGAATCATCTTCCTATCTTATTTGCTTTTTTGGCTTACAGTATTTAATAATCTCCACTTTAGATCAAGTTCCCACACACCCACCATCATTACACACATGACCAAGCACGAAGATGCACCAAAACTGCATATTTTTCCCTCCTTTTCATGTTTATGACTGACATTGGTTATTGCCAAAACTGAGTACCATAATGGCTGTTGAGAAAAACCAAACACCATACAGCCTATCTCATTTACTCTTTTGGTTCATTAATTAGTCCTCCATATTTGACCATCCCTCAATTTGGAGCTATGTCATTTTACCCATTTGTGTTTAGACCTGTGGAATAAATCACATCAGTTTTGATGAAACAACTGGTTTCCATCCTAGAATACCCAAACAAATTACTTGATTTATGGCAAAATGACTTCTACTGGGGCAAAATGATTTAAGCTGATGAAAATGAACTGGGATGAAAAAATTTGGGCAAAACACTTGATTACTGAAGCAAGTACTTGAGTGTACTAGCTGCATCATCAAAGCATGTGTGCCAAACCAACCACATGATTCATTGCATGGGAAAATTCCAAAATTATCACCACCAATCCATGTTTCCATTATTGATCAAAGATGATGTCTGGAGGCATGGTATCATGAACTTTGAGCTGTTCAATAAAATTGATGTACTGTATCTACAGGTAGTCTATTTTTTGTTGGGGTAGCTAACTTACGTTTGGGACCACTGTAGTAAATGTGGAGTCTTGCTGACTGATCAGTGACAGGGGTGTTGGGAACTGTCACAACCTTCAAACATGCTTTGTTGTACATATAACTTGGTACTGTACATTTACCTGGTACTGTACATGTCCATTTTTATTTCATGTAGATTTAATCTGAATAAACTGAATGAATCAGGAGGAAAGGGGTTTTATTTCCAAGTCAAACCGTTTAGTCGTGTGAACTTTGCCTGCCCAAATATTGCTATACGAAGAGACAAGAGTGACAGAAGTTCACGTCATGACAGAATGTATGAGAATCTTCTTATGGTTGATAAAGAGAGTTATGAGACTTGTTCTGTGAGGAATGCATCAGGTCCTCATCACAACAGGGAAGTTTTAAGATGTAACCAAGACCCTAAAGCATTCAAGTACACTGAAGAAATCTTTGCCAAGTACAGGGCATTTCCCGATAAAGTGAAATATAAATTTGGAAAAGATTACTACTTCATTTGTAAGTTCTTGATATATAGTAGTATTAATTAGCAGATGTTTATGTGCTTATCTGGTGCAATTGTACCACAGTATGGTTAATACTGTACAATAATTAAAACAGAATTTCTGATTACAACAACAATAAGTCTCCATTCACCTATTTCACTAGCTAATAAATTGGTGGTTAACATGGAGTGAGTTGAGTATGGGGTTCAATTTCCTGATCAAATTACAAGTCAACTAGAAGAAACCTAGTCTTGTGACAAATATAAGAGCCCAGCATAAAATATGGAGGAAAGGCATGATTTATCCTGACTTTCTATTGGTTAACGCCTGTAATTGGTATGCCATGTTACTATATATCTTCATACTCTGATTTTTGGTAATTCTATCTCTGAAGATGTTGCAAGTTTGGCAACGAAACGTTAGAAATTAATAAACGTTGTATATATTTCCTTGTTGTTTTTATCATGCCTTTCCTCCATATTTTATGATGGGCCCTTATATTTGTCACAAGACTATGTTTCCCACCTGGTCAATCTATTGCTGATATTTGGAAGAAACCTCAGCTTTCTCAAAATTCACTTGATTTTTATTACCACAATTGTGCTATATACATGTAATATCTTCATCACCACATTCATATACAGTATTTGTGAAGTAAAAACGGATGATAAAAATTGACTCTTTCCAGGCCAATTCAGATTTTCCTATTTGTGTATGACTTCAACACCAGGATCTGGTTGTATAAAAGCCTTTGAAAGTGATTAAAATATAGTTAAATTCACAATCCCTGATCCTCATTGGCTAAAATTAAGCACAAATGATTAAGGTTAAATACCTTTTCATGCAACAGCTCAATGTCTGCGGTTTCTATATAGCTATGAAGCTATATGTATGTTGCATCAAAGCAAAACACTGCTGATGATAACATGTTCTAAACTTACTCCCAAATTTAAATGTTTTGGTAAAATCTTTAGTCTAAGATTTCATTTTAAAAGTACCCTCAAAATGCAGGAAATGGCATTTTGGACATTTGAAAATTCAAAAATTTTCCAGGGCGATGCTCCCACCCCCCTAGAAGGAGCCATCACAAATCTCACACTATTGAAAATTCTAAACGTGAGAGGTACATGACTGTACAAGGTTTCCCTTTGATAAGTAAAAGTGTACTGGTGTTAGCCAAAGTATTAAAACAGTAGTGTGTGAGACAGAGCAAAATACTTGAGTGTCCCCATGATGTATTTTAGTATTTTCAAGTTCCTTGTATGAGTTAAACTAAATCTCAATAACACATAAGCCAAGAGTGCTTTAAGCATTTTCATTGATACGTGTACCTAGTTTGAGTACCCAGTAATTTAATACTATACTGAATGCTAATCACTGTCTTTGTTCACATGGCAGTTTGGTATATATGTGAAGATCAGTAAATGTTCACCAAGCTCATGACCTCAGAAAAATGATTTCTGAGCCCTAGACAGGCATCCAACCCTCAACCTTCTGATTGGGGGTTGCGGGTTCAATTCCCGTCTTAGGGCTCAGGAATTATTTTTCTGATATCATGAGCTCGACAAACATTTGCTGGCCATCTGATATATACCAAGCTCCCACGTGAACAAAGTTAGTGTTCATTATTCAGTATTTCCATTGTTATTATCATATGCTAGATCCTGCTTATAGGGAGCACATACGGGAACCTATAACTAAGCTCACCAGCTGAGTTTCAATAGCTCCATGGTCAGAGCATCTCACTGGTCATCAGAAGGTTGCACATTTGATTCCATCTAGGACTCAGAAATCATTTTTCTGAGATAATGAGCTTGATGCATCTTTGCTGGTCATCTAGTAATTTAATACTGTTAGTAACAGATTTGGACAAGGTTCGATTTCAAAATGATTATAATTATACAGTATGATGATAACTACACAAACCTTTCAGATTTATTACATTGATTTGAATATTCAAGCTATTGTGCAATTCAGATAAGAATAAATTATGCCTTGGCAATGGTGATGACAACCCATAAGGGAGCTGATAATCAGTCAGTTGAGCAAAATCATCTGGCATTAGCCAGAATAAAATTCTAAAGTACACTCTTAATGGGTTAATCAATTGAGAAGTTAAATGTGGCACACTTTTTTCATTGTTCTTCCTTTTCTTCAGCAACATCAGATGGAACAATGGGAAGCTTAAATAACACTAGTGGAGGCCACTGCAAAACCCACCACATGAAGCTGCACATATATTTGTGTAATAACAGTGGTATGTATCCTAAATATGCTGTATGCATGGTCTGTGAGGTGTACATTGTAATGGTGCACAAAACCGGCTTGAACAATACGGACAAAACGGCCCGGAATACTACCGACGATACGTTGACGACACTTTCTGCATATTTAAATTACCATTTCTTGTCGTTTTAGTCACGAAAGAAGCTAACCATTGTTTTTCCACTTCAATTTATAAGATTACCAATACAGGACTCCACAATAAAAACTCTTATTAACAGAACCTTTAAGATCAACAACAGCTGGCAAGGTTTTGTAAGAGGTCTGTACTACCTCACCGCAGCACTCACCAAGAACCAATTTCCACAATACCTGCTAAACAAAATCACAAAATCTTGCTTGAACAAACCTAACAAATCATCTTTCAGTTCGTCTAATCGGAATGAGACAGAGCCAGACAGACTATATTTCAAGTTGCCGTTCTGATTGGAACTTACTCTTCGATAACTCAAAAGAAACTAAGTAACATAATCAAGAACTACTATAATAGCACTGATATCAAACTGGCCTTTTCATCATTTAAAATAAGCAGTTTCTTCAACAACAAAGACAGAGTTCCTGTTCACTTGAAGTCTCAAATCGTTTACTTATTGGAGTGCGCGGGCTGTATAGCACGTTACATAAGAGAAACCAACAGGTACCTCCGCACAAGCATAAATGAGCATCTTCAGGCAGACAGGAACTCTCAAATATTTAAACACCTAACAACCTCGACTGCAAAAACCTCTGCAACTCGACCTGCTTCAATATTCTGGACACTGCTTCAACAAAATATCAACTCAAAGTAAAGGAAGGGTGCTACATCCAACATAGTGCATCGGAACTCAATAAACAACGGGATCGTGTTATCTTAAACCTGTCTATGTAACCTCTAAAAGATTTATTACTATTATTTCTTCCATTCTGATTTGAATCTCAATGATTTAGTTCTAATTATAATAATTCAAACATATTGACACCGATGGCATTATGATATTCAAACGCCTATGACATTCAAACGATTCTGCCTCAAAAAAATTAAAAATTACAATACAAACATTTACGGTCTACCTTCTGAATACTTGAAGTATTTTTCTTCTGGATCCATTTACAGAAATAGCAAAATCACAAAAAAGTGTACTTAAAACATAGGATCCCTTGCGAGAATCAACCAGGCAACTATAGAGTAAAATGTATAATAACGGTTGCTGAATAGGCAGCGTAAAACAATGGAAAAAGTTAAGAGTGGGTGGACTGCCAAAGTCGACTGAATGCAAACGTCACGTTTGACTCTGGCGAAGGGCCTTCGCTCGTAACGTCAGTTCTACAACTTTGAATTTTCTGGCAGTTTTCTAAACATTTTGGTCTTATATACATGCATACTATGTGTTGTCATATTCATACACAACTGCCCACTTACTTTGTGGAAGTTAATCGTCCAGGCTAGTGTAGTCATGAGAAAGACTGTTGGTGGAAGTGACTGACGTTTGGAGGGCTTTAGCGGTGGTCATCTTTAGAGTCAAGTGATGATCGCGACTAAGGCGGTCGAAACGTCAGTCACTTCCACCAACAGTCTTTCTCAAGACTACACTAACCTGGACGATCAACTTCCACAAACATGCCACGATTCTCCCAGGTTCAAACCATTTACCCACCTACTATTGGATTCAAAGACCCCAAATAATTTCAAAAACTTGCCTGATATTGTTCAGCTTCAAAGGATAACTCCTACTTAGGCCATCTAAATCACCACTGGCAACAACTACAAGGATCTTTTTTGTTTACAGTCATCTTCGACAAATACAATATCTGCTTAAATTTATGGAGTAATTTGAACAGAGACAGGGTGCTTAAGATCATGCGGTGATTTTAACTCATTTACAAGAGGCGGGAAACAACTATTGAGATCTACAGCAACTTTGCGCCCATAATAGATTTTGGTTTTTTTATGTAAAGCTACAACGTAGATATAATGCGCAAAACTATTATTATTACTAGTACTATTATTGTTACTGTTATTATTATTATTATGTCTTCACACAGGCAATAGGTTTGCCGATATAGTTCCTAGGGAGCGAGTCTTAACTAAAGACCAAGGGCCCCCAAGTGATTATCCTCTCCAAATGCTTCTGGCGTCAAGCACCATCCTCCGTATTCTAGCAGTCCCTAGTAACGCGGTTTTCTACCGAAGTTCCATCCTGACTTCCACTCCTATTTTCATCATCCATAATTGTGTCTTATTTCTAACTGATCCGAATGCTCCTACCACCACCGGAATCACTTCAACCTTATTCATTTTCCACGACCTTGCAACCTCCCACCGTAACTCTCGGTGTTCTTCGCGTTTCTCTTTTTCCTTTGCGTTAACCATGCCCACTATGCCCGGTCTTCTGCCCTTATCACCTGGTTGCACTGTATATTAAAATCCCATAATAGCTTGGCCTCTTTAGTATTATTACTATTATTATTATTATTATTATTATTATTATGATTATGATTATTATTATCGTAACCATTACAATTATCATTAGTATTATTATCGTCATCGTCATCGTCGTCATCATCATCATTCTTATTCACAAACAGATTTCCACTATGACCACCACTAAATAGTGGTTTTTGTCTTCAAAGACCGCAGGAAAAACGTTGTAATTGTTTAAATGTAAAATAATGCATTTCCCTCTTCAATTAGAGCCATGTCCATTTGAAATGCCAAAGTGTCCGTTAACAGATGAAGAGACTCATATAGCACGTCCAACTGATTCTTCCGTCAAGACAAGTAAGAAATAATACAATGTTATAACGAGATAACGTTAAAGGCTTAAGATGCTTAGTGAGATCATACGACTGAAGTTGACCAT
>JBAHVQ010000310.1:12892-24585 GCA_036872915.1 Nanipora kamurai | reverse complement strand
CTTTATAACGCAAAGATCTTGCGATGAGTATTTTGATAACCAAAAGGGTTGGGAAACTGCAGGAACTTAAGTGTAGAGAAACTGATGTTTTGAGCGAAGATCCTTCGTCGGAGTGAAGCCTAAAATGTAAAAAAAAGAAGCGGTGTTTTTATAGAGAGAAAATATCATGTGATAAAAAGATGACCAGTGTGACTGAAAAATCCAATTAATGAGATGTAAATGATAGATGGTCATTTGCTATTTTAAAACATCGATCAGTTAACCGAAAAGGAGAGGACCCGATAGATGCCCCAAGGATTACCATTCGCTTTCCTTACCTAATTTTCTTGCATTTTACGTTTCACTGCGACGAAGGGCTTTCACTCGAAACGTCAGTTTCTCCACACTTGAGTTCGGCAGTTTCCCAACCCTTTTGGTTATCTACAAGCCCTTCAATACTGCCGACGCAGCACTCTACTTTTGTATCATTGGTAAGTATTTGAGACCGGTTATTCAAATTCAGTTTTGTTCCTATGTAAAGTATCTCTCGGTGCCGAAAGTTCACAAGGGCCCTGGTAAAAAATTTTAAGCATGAAAAAGATTTTGACCCCCCAGAAAGTTAGTTTGCCCCTCCACTGCCCTCGTCCGTAAAGGCTGGAGCTACCATTGCCAAAGATAACCTCTTGCAAATCGAGGTTATCATTCTAAACACTCAAAAACTTTAGTTTCTAAGGATTGAACCAAGCAAATTTTTAAATGTGTAAGAATTTGATCAATCCTTTATACAGTATATATCGTTTATATCCTTTATCAATCGTATATATGACGTGAGCCAACGTGCCGTTGACAATTGCTCTGATGAAGTCCTGAGTCAACAGGTCGAAAGCTTAGCATTAAAATAAAACGTGGTGTTCTACAAACTATACCTAGGGTAAGAATTTGTTACGCAAATTGGTAAGTTTGGTCACTTATCAGGCACTTCAGGGGTGTTAAAATCTTGCAGTATTTTCAACTATTTAGCTAATTAAAATAAATCGATACTTTTCATGGAAACAACTTTTTCATTATATCAGTTTAAATCATTTTAATGGTTTGTTAGCTTTTCCATCAGCTTGTGGCTGAATTGCTACTGGTTAATTATTATCGATATTTTGGGCAGTAAAGCGGTTTATTGGTAATTGCGTCTATTTCTGGTTGATCTGGTTGCGAAAACATTTGGTTAAGGTCCATCGTTAGAGTTCTACTCAGACATAGTTTCGGCAGTGCAGCTTTTAAACCTTTGGTGTATCCTCAAACCGCGGTCCTTTCAATGTCGTTATTTAAATGAAACAAGACTGACGAAACTGAAATATGGTTCAAAAAGCCAGGTTTTCACAAAACTACATGGTCTATGACTGAGAAAATACATTACCAGAGATATATTTCCAATTATAATTGGATGTATTTCCAATTAAAGAAATACTTCCAGAACTATATTTCCGAAGCAGATCAATGTCCCTACCTTTTTTAGTTTCTTTTCTACCTAAGTGTCTTGTTATCTTAAAGACAGGGAAGTTGAAGGGAATTTTCATTTCGCTAGAATTAATACGGAATTACCTTAATTTTCTTCTGCTAATACAGGTTGGAAATTGAACGGGTATTTTATCATGATAGTAACTCATTGAATTATATAATCATAGTATTATCGCTTGACCTGGTGTTAGCTGGAGATACTACCAGTTCAAACGATCGCCTTTTGGCCCTAGAATAATCGTGTACATCGACCGATATGCAATTCACTCTAATTGAAAACGATCTTGTCCGACGTCTGTCAAACAAACTGATGAGCCAGGTATTTGATTAATCCGAGATAACATTTCCCCTGCAGTAGGTTAACAGGCAAAGGTTTCGTGGCATTCAAGCGTTGGGCACAAACCGGACGATTCTCGATCGCTTCTTGGTAAACGTCGGAATACCATACTTTAATGGCTTTCATCGGTACGCGGCGTAACTGTTTCTTTGCACGTGGGTCCAAACCTGTTTGGAACGGTAACGCCTATCTGCCTAACTGTCAACAAGTAATGCGACAGGTTAACGCATGCATGCATGCAAACCAAACGTTTTAAAGACAGCAACCGGCAGTGACTGCTCTCAAAGAAACCATTAAATGAGCATAAAGGAAAGCACGTTTTCTCCAGCTTTGGTGGGATGTAAGTCATCGAGCCAACGCAGGTGCTTTTATTTGTAATTAGTTGTCGGAGCAGGTTGCTCAAGAAGATACGTTGTGTAAAATATATGGGGATTTTCGCCCATGTATAATTGCTTTTTGAAAGTGCATTGCGAACGTCTCTTACTTGCAATTCCCCTGTTTGTTATCTCAAAAACCTTCAGCGCGATATCTCCAATGAAGTTTGTGGTAGAGCTTACAGGTCTATGGTGTTAAGGACCAGCTCGGCGCCTCTTCTATTTTTCGACGTTAAGCGGTATCGGTAAAGTGACAGATAACAGTCAAGGTATCTTTCCCAGACCACTTGCATGCAATATTCAACAAGAGTTTTGTATATCCTTTGGTAGAAAATCATGATAAAATTTACAATAAATTAGATAAAATAGGCTGTAACGCTCTATAAAATTATAAGTTGAAAGAGTTTAATTACTTCTTTGGGTTGAAGGCTGTTGAAAGCAGATGATACCTAACGCGTCAGCTTTGAATGTCTTTTAAGCTTTCATAATTGACATGTAGTTTTCACTAGAAATGCAGCATTATTCTACTCACAATTTATATGCTTCAAGTGCAAAATTAAAGGTTATGTGTACGTTTTTTTCATACGAGAAGAATGCCATTAATTGCGAGTTCTATTGAGGAGGAAACTTACCTTGGCCATGAGCTTGACTTAATTAGTTACAAGTTTGTTTTTTAATATCTACAAGTTTGCTCGGGCAATCATATAACTTGAATAGTTAAACTTTCTGGTCGATCTCTTACACCAAAGGTAATCTAAATGCTACCCTGCTTTAATTGTCAAAGTCTTTCCACATCATCTTACTATGTAATTACGTTCTAACGTTTTCACTGCGATAAACTTGAGTCTTTCTGGATTCCCCATGCAGAGTATACATCCCAGTCTACAACAACGAGTTCCTAAGGTTTTAGCCACTTGAGTTGAGTGAGTTTTGAGGTGTAGCAGATACCGCTACGCAACTTGGGTAAATTTCGTGAAATCCTTGCACAGCTGAACTGGAACTTTGTGTATGCAGATGTTGAATTTGCCAAGGAACTGGGATAAAATGATGCGGATACTGATACGTCTTTGGCACAGGCTCGGGGTAAAATTTCAGAGGACCATTGTGAGTTGAGAATTGACCGCGAGTTATTGTAAAAGGTTGCAAGTTGCTTGTGGAGTTAATAGGCGTCGGAACGAACTGAATGAAACCGTCAGCATTTGGCTGTGGGAAGGTTTCATAGCGCGCAATAGTTTCATAAGGATAAGCTGACGAAGGTAGTGAGAAAGGTGTTTGCAGCTCACCTTGGTTGAAATAACTCAGTTGCTGACCCAGCCAAGGACTATGATTCTTCTCATATTTGGGAATCGCCGGGGCTTCAAGCATCTTGCTGAAGTTCCCGCGATTGAACTGCTCGACGAAGTCAGGATGAATGGTCCAGTAATGGCTACGGTTACCCTTGGGGGAGCATTCGCACTTTACAAAACACTTGTGAAACGAGAGATTATGTCGCACGGTATTCTTCCACCTTGGTTTATTGCAAAGATAGTGATAAAAACGGCGCTCCATGTAGCAGTAAATGTCTGCTAAGATGAGCTTCTTCTTGCTAGTCGAGTTTATGGCTTGGGCAATCATTCCTATGTAGGACAGAGGAAACTTACTTTGTTCTCTTGGAAAGGAGCTTGGGAGTTGCTGAATTTGCTGATCATGTTCCGGTGCATTTCGTTCAGGCTTAGCCTTCTTACAAATTATCTCAAACGAAGGTATTTCATCGTCCTTCTTGCTTCTCAAATGTATTTCCTTTTCGTCAGCTACACGACGTTGTGGAGAGTTCGAAGTAACGCGGCTGTCATCGTCTACTTTATTCGTTCGCTTGCCTTTTCTTTTAAAAAGCGAGGACATCTTTCTTGGCCCGACGAGTTCCTTGACGAATTCGTTTTACTTTATAAAAGAAAATAAATTCTACTAATTTGGTTGTTTTTCTTCCAAATGTGATTGTTTGTCACAGTGTTTTGGGGGAAGAAAACTACACCGAACGAGCTATTAAACACGGTTTTACTGCCTGTTTAAGGTTAAGATTGCTTCGAATATCAAAAATAACTCGTTACCTTCGTCAACCACCTAAAACAGCTACAAAGGAGAAAGAACTAAAAGTTATAATTTAGATGTAATATTTTGAATTCCATATGCTTACCTTGCTTGTAGGGATGCGCTTCTTGTTGCCAGTTTGTCTAACCTGCTTTGTATGAATAGAAGATTCCACCCCAATTAGCTAGAAAAGACACCTACCGTTAGCGACACGCAGCAGGGAACAATTTCCTTTATTGTCAGCTATTCATATTTTATGGTATTGTTTCAAGAGACACGATCACTTCTCCAAACAACCAACGTTTCTTGAAACCCACCTCTGCTATGCTAAAGCATACTTGCGAAAATAAACCAACGAGGCCATTTCACCGATGCTTTTTCGCTTGACTCCGAAAATGATTACTACTGAAGTGGACGAAACAATCATCTGTCATCACCAGCATCTCCGCAACCATCAACTTTTGTTAAGGCAGCTTTCATCTGGATCAAAAGCGACAAGCACAAAATCTTTGTTGAAAAACGTATATTTATTCGGTGTTTTTTCCCCCTAAACAGTCAGACATTTGATTGAGATAACAGAAGGTGTGGCTTTTGAATAAGCGATATTCGAAAACGACCCCCTGTTTGAGACACCCAGCGGGGAACTTCATCGTCCGTTATCTATATTTCATGGTATTGTTTGCAATGAATAATCAATTAATTCAACAAGCGCTGTTTTGCTCCCTTCGGGCGTTGTTTGAAGTGTTTTGTTTAAAAACTTGGAGTTGTTTTTCCGCATTGCATTTCGTTTTTATCAGCAAGATGGGGTGGGCATAAAATATGGAAGATGACCATTCCCGAGCATTTCAATAATTTCAATTACCTGCGAATACTTTTCTTCATGCCAGCGTACTACTCAACCAGTTAAAATTAAAACTGGTTTCAAATTAAAACGAGATAAAATCATAGTGCCTATATAAGTGTTAGGGCTAAAATTATCTTAGTTTTCCTCTCTCGGTTAGGTTACATATAGCATAAAAGGTATTATCTTTTTAAAAGGGTGATTGAGATAGGGAATTCTAGAAAGGGATGAGATAGGGTATAGGATTGGAAAGGTCAAGACTGGAGACAGAATATCATAGGATAAGTTAGGGCAGGATAGGATAAGACAGAGCAGGATAGGATAGCACAGGGTGGAATAGGATAAGATAGATGGGATTGGATTTTATGGGATTGGATGTGATACGATAGGTTGGGGTAGGATAGGATAAGATAAGAAAGGATAAGATAGGATAGGATATTGGAAGACTTTCCATCAATTGCGCGATCCATTCAGGAATGACAATGAACATGTAATCAAGTGGTGGCTGAATCGAACCCTGCTGGGCAAATGTATTAGTCCAATGTTACTTAACTATCTTGAAAATATGTTCGACTTCATGACTAGGTCACAGCATGAAGTTACCCAGAAAATTTATCGTTAATCCTGCTATGGATTATTTTACATTTCTTAGCATTATCGGACGATGTAATAATGTATCAAGACGTCTATTTTCAACGCATATAATACGACGAATAGGCCAGGATAATTTTCCCATTGATCGACAAGGTAAATACACAACATGAACTTTATGTTTGAAATGGTTGTTGAAGATAGAACACCACCGCGCTCACTCTAGCCGCGACGTCAATGATCCTACCAGGAGAATTCGAACGTTATGCGAGTAAGTGGCCAATAAATAAACCCTTGTTTAAAATAAACCCTTTTAAACCCTTGTTAATCGTGGCCGAATACGTTTCCTTTGACAAATAAAATCGTCTGGCGTTAGTCAGAAGGGTTTAAAAGGGTTGATGAAGTCGAACATATTTTCAAGATAGTTAAGTAACATTGGACTCATACATTTGCCCAGCAGGGTTCGATTCAGTCACCACTTGATTACGTGTTCATTGTCATTCCTGGATGGATTACGCAATTGAAGGAAAGTCTTCCAGTATCCTATCCTACCCCAACCTGTCCTATCACATCCAATCCCATAAAATCCAATCACATCCTATCTTATCTTATCCTATCCCACCCTGTGCTATCCTATCCTGCTCTGTCTTATCCTATCCAGTCCTAACTTATCCTATGCTATTCTGTCTCCAGTCTTGACCTTTCCAATCCTATATCCTATCTCATCCCTTTCTATCTCACTCAACCTAAAGTCTCCATAGGTCACTGAGGACCTATACGGACAGGAAGGAGTTAAATCATTATCTGCATCAGAGCCATAAGCCACTGCTTAAAGTTGTCGATCACACTGGCAGGAACATCGTAGATGAGGGAGCAGAAGAATTTAAACTAAGAAGGGAAGAGAAAAGATTGAATGACTGGAACGACGAGCCCACGCACGGGCAGTTTGTGCGAAGACAGTGGAAATGACTAACAGTATGACCTGGACCTGGTTAACCCGAGGGGAACTGGAGAAAGAGACGGAGGGTTTGATAATCGCTGCCCAAGATCAGGCTGTAAGAACCAACGTTGTAAAAGCTAAAACTGATGAGACACGTGCTGACTCAAGATACAGAATGTGTTTGAATGTGGATGAAACAATAACTGTTATTGTGCATGAGTGCAGCAAACTAGTCACTGGGATTATAAAGCAAGACACGACAAGGTGGTGAAGGCGGTCCATTGGAGCCTGGTTAACAAATATGATATATAGAGTGTGACGAAAAATAGTACAAACATTAACCCGAGGCGACAAGTGAACGTTCGTCAAGTTTATTATCTCAGAAAAACGATTTCTGAGCCCTAGGGGGGAATCGGACCCACAACATTCTGATGAGCGGTGAGACGCTCTGACCATTGAACTACCAAGACTCAGATGGTGAACTGAGGTGCAGTTTCGTCATATGTACTGCCTAAGCGGAAGCCACGATATGATTGTAATGATCGAAATACTGAATGCTGAACACAAATTTAGTTAATGTGGGAGCTTGGTACACATCAAAAGCCCAGAAATCGTTTTTCTGAGATAACAAGCTTGACAAGCATTCGCTTGTCGTCTGATATTTACCAAGCTCCCAGGTGAACTGAGATTGCTTGAATGAGTCTGACGTGGTCAAGATCTTGTGGGATTTTAGTATCCAGACTGACCCTGTAATCAAACATAGGGACCAGGAGACTAGAGGGTGAAAATGAAGAAGAAAGAGATTAGAAAGCTACGAAAGGTGAAAACTACAGTTATTCCTGTTGTGGTTGGCGCACTTGGGACAGTTCCAAAGGGGCTAGGGGATAGTCGGAAAGAATTGGAATCGAGTTGTTAGTATATCTGGTACAGATGACTGCTCTCTGAGGAACGGCCAAGGTTCTGAGGAAAGTTCTTCATGTCTGAAGAGTCGGGAGGTATCTAGACTTAAGAACAAGACTCCAGCATCTAAAAGGCTGGGGAACATTACACAAATGGTGACCGGTAACAGTAATAATACTAGTGGTTTATTAAGTAATAATTGTGTTCTTTATCTGATTCTAATCATAATGATAATTATCGTTGCCATTATTATTATGTTATTATTATCATTATTGTTATATATGACCATGTTAGTGTTATTGTTATTCGTATCTACACATCATTCACTAAAGGACAGTGGACATTCTTCTTGACATTGGCTCTTAACATCCAGTTAGGTAAGGCAATATATCATCATCATTATTATTATTATTATTATTATTATTATTATTATTATTATTTTCATTATTGTTATCCCCAAGAGTCATTGCATATGGCGGGTTGATGGTATTGTGCCTAGAAATCGGAAACGTTGAGCCCCCGAGATTTCTAGGAGTCGCCTTAGTATATATCTGCAGTTTTTAGTAATACAGACTTTTGAAACTGATTGATCAAAATTTATATCAGTCGTATTCAATATCTTGGGATACGTCTTCAGATAACTCCTTATAACTAACATACCAACTTCCACCGATCACTATCTCAACTAATGTCTTCCACATTTTTTGCAGCTCTGTCTTTGAATCTCGGTTCTTTTCCACTTACTATGTTTCTTTTTCATTAAAGTTCCTTTTCTCTGGGCACGCAGTGCCAGTCTATATGATCTTTCTGCTCTTTGTTTACTGTTAATAAATCAGGTCTTCTTACCGTTGTTATCTCATCTTCCGTAATTATTATTATCACAAATATTATTCTCGTTATTACTATTATTAATATTATTATTCTCATTATTGTAATTATTAAACCTAAAGAAAGTAACACTTTCTGATTTGTTCTAGTATTGTTTTGTGATTACCGATCATTGTGACGGGAAGGTGTGCAAATTCAAGCATTTTACATTGACTTAATATGGATTGCTGCAATCCAAGATATTGAAAATTCAAGCGTTACATATACCTCTAGCATTAAAACTGCCAAAAAGTTCGACTATGGAATCAGTACTCGCCCACCGAATAAGGTGTTGGGGCTCAAGGCCAGAAGCCCCTTCCTGTGACGATTAACCAAGGCATTAAAAACTGCCTCATAAAAACGTCCTACAATGTTTATTTCGAGTATTATTATGACACTATACTGATATACTTGTACGAATTAATAATCAGCGCTCATATTGTTATTCCAGGTTAATTTGCATGTAGATGAGCGTTTCTTACAATTAAGTCATCAAACTGTTTTACTGAAGAACGTCTACGAATTCAAAAAATATCAAACTATCTGGGACAGTTTAGTTCGTGCCTCTTGGTTTTAACTATTGAAACAAGGCAACCACTTAACACTTTCTGTTTTTATTAAAACATTACCTCGACAGTACATGGATCTACTCACCACTCTATTGTCGCTTGAAAGGTACCTGTTGACGAGATAAAGAGGGCTAAAGACCACCTATGTGGAGAAAATCGATACTCGTTTTTCGGTAAACAGTTGTGGCTTTACCGGACACTGTTTGACATTAACCTAGTGGAATGTTGTTTCAACGGGAAAATGTCTGAAATTCTTATATCCACGATGTTCTTCTTTGAGTTAATTTTTAAAACTGTACAGACACCTTGTCTAATATACGTATATGCAGTTCCATTCCTGCGTGTCATATCCTTTGGCTTTCACGTAACCTTCCCAATTAACTTATAGCGGCTTGAGAACATGATTTAACGATCAAGTTGCATGTGGCATTGAGGCATTTACATCAAAACACACTGACATTATTATAGAAAAGAGTGGGTTTAATCCACCGAACTTGTATAAGTCGGTAATGATCTGTAGAGACTCTAAATAACCACAATGTAGTATTGAATCCGAGAAGGACTGGACCGCAGCCTCAGCGGTAGAGCGAGGTAGCTGAAGTCGATGGATGTCGATATACTTCGTGGGAAAGATGAATTTTTCACTCCCAGTTATACGAGTCTCAGAAAAACAGCGAACAAACAACTTAAGCCAAATATAGTTATAGCGAAATGCTTAACAATTTGGTTCAATGGTAATTTGAACAAAACTCAAAGTTAAATTCGTGTTTGAAATGTTAATTTGAGGGATTACTTTCATTGGGACGTACAACAGCGAGAATACTCATTCATGCTTATATTTCATTAATTAATTTCAGTTAAGCTATGGTAACAGTTGCTTATGTGGACCTCACTTATTTGAGCTTTCAGCTAAAACGTAAACGGACGTCGTATTCTAATCAAAGACATGCTTGTATGTTTACCTAGAAATACTGGTAAGTAAATATCAAGTCGTGCTGTGCTGGTTTCATGCGGGTAAATGTCAGCACTATTTGTACAAGATGTGCACATGTTGTTCAGACTTATCTGTGTTAGCTCATTAGCTATATACAAGGATTAAAAACAATCTTGGTTTTTCAAAAATAACGATAACAAACATTCCGCTGAGGCACAAGGACCGGAGCCAGTTGAGAAACACAAAGAAACTCTTGAGGTCTTTAAACGTGGTAAGCAGTGTTATAAATACATTTACTCAGTCTTGCCAACGCCAGCTATTTAGAACAAAACTAAAATACCTCACCGAAGACGGAAATGAGCTGGAAATGTATCGTAGCAGTACCTGATGAGCTTTACACAAGGAAAAAAAGTTACATTGGCATATCAGAATCTTTTTCTTGGTCATATTTTGTTTGCTATCTACCTCGTATACTTGTTACGTTTGGTTTAACTGTAAATTAAAGAATCGTCAAATATCTACCGAAATAGTGTTTGCCTAACTGAAAGAAGATATTGCTCTGTTGAATTAATAAGTATATTAACTATTACAAATTCATTCTTCAAGAATTAAAGAGGTGGTCACGCCCCACCCCCTGTAATGTGCCTTAGCGTAACCATGCATTATTAAAGATCGGATGTAATGCTATTTGTTTTGTCTTTGAAACGGCTTTATATATGTTAAAAAGTTGCTGAGGAAAATAATCTGGCACCATTTGGAAAAGCAACCACATCCGTGAAGGCCGTTGGAAAGAAAAAAACTGAAAAATGAATTAGAAGAACAGTGTTACTATCCAGAAAGATTGAGGAGCTATCAGTCGCCATAAAGGTTAGCAAACAACGACAAACGAACTGGTTTTTTTTAAACTTTACCGTTTTTGAATCAGAGATTAATTTCCAAGTAATCCTTCTTTTACTTTTTTCTTGACGAAGATATTAAATGACCCATCGTCCTACCTTGTACATTCAAAGGAATTATTTCAAGCAATCTGATCATTTTCAGGGTGATGTTGCTTTTTTTCACTTGAACCAGAGGCGCTGCTATTCAACGTTCGACTATTTGTTTATCGTTGTAGCAGTGTATTGCGAACCGATTCCAAAATTGAACTATTACTGGTTATTAACAATAAGCATGACTTCTAGGGACTAAAATGTAACGTCTTTACTTAAGAAAACACTACGACCTTATAACATCTTCCCAACATGTGCAGCGTAGTCTCCTAAACCGTTTTAAGACTCAAAGTTGTGCCATCGACCAAGAGTTATTCGGTCAGGCTGGCAAAGGGACAATCTTAGATGCTTTAGCTGACCAACAGGCAATACATTCCCACGGAGCAGTCATCGGGAATTTTTTGATTTCTTTATTTTTAACTAAAACTTGGGACTCGTTGGGTAGCTCGTAATTATTCAGAATCTTCCTTTTTTCTCGTGATTTTTTCTTGTTTTTATCTAACTATGAACGACACTCATGAATAAGACAGTCCCTTATTTCATTGTCTTTGTTCTATGTGCAGGTCTTCGTTATCATCTCGTGTCATGACGAATTCGTTAACCTTTCGTGCTGATTTTTTTCCCCACAGTATTTACCATTCGACATCTGAAAACCAAAGTTATTAAGAGTCAACCTAATTTAGATTAGCAAAAGGCGATCAACCCTTCTGGAACATTATGTCTTCGTCGTCTCGTGAGTCAAAAAAAATCGAAGAAATAAAACTAAGTAAACGAAACAACCGGTCGCAAGCCA
>JBAHVQ010000310.1:0-10566 GCA_036872915.1 Nanipora kamurai | reverse complement strand
TTCTAGTTGTAACATCGTTGAATTATGGATAGGAACTTGTTCATAAGAAGAGATTAAGGTAGGTAAAGAACTAAAATGTACCTGAAATATGCTTTTTACCTAGAAGTAGCTCAAAAGCGCCAGGATAAGGGATGTAAACATCTGTATGTATTTCTCGGCATTAGGCAACTAAACATTAACATTCAACTCGTTTACCGAGAAACATCTACCCTCTGGGAACAGCTGGTGTATATATTTTTTTTATTGCCAGGTGAACTTTTTCATCTTAATGATAAAAGAATATTCTTTTGTCACAAACATCGAAAGTCCAACTTCTGTGAACATTAAATATAATAAACGAATGTGTCCCGTTGTCCATCATTTAAAATCCTACTTGCCAACAGCATTCCTGTGTTCAAATCTCTCTTACGCCAATTGTAACAATCTACACCGTGTTTTCTAACGATCAAAAACCACAATTTAAATCCAAAACTCAAGCAGTATATATGTTT
Organism: Nanipora kamurai; assembly: GCA_036872915.1. Classification (NCBI taxonomy): domain Eukaryota; kingdom Metazoa; phylum Cnidaria; class Anthozoa; order Scleralcyonacea; family Helioporidae; genus Nanipora; species Nanipora kamurai. Next base: position 10,075 of record JBAHVQ010000310.1, on the reverse strand, counting down.
CTGAAAGACTCGAAACGAAGTTCTTATTTCAGAATCATTCCAGCGGTAACGGGATATAATTAAAGAGTACTCAAAAGACCGAGAATCAATATCGTAAGAGATTTTTTCTATTACAATTATTATTTTGAGTGCGAGAAACTAAAAAACAGGCTTTACTATACAAAGTCTAGGAAAATAACGGCATCTGCAGTTATAACATCAACATGCGAAAATAAGCTCTGGGCTTGTATTTGTTCACAGTTCGGAGGCGGTCTTTTCACCGTGGAACTTATCGGTGGAGGGAATTTTGCATTTAAAAATAGCTTAGCACTACTGTCCAGGTGATCTGGAAACACGAAAGTGGGCTTGGACTAGTTTTCAAACAGAAACGCATTTCCAATGTAAGTTAGTTTATATCTCATGAACTATACCAGAATCTGTTCTTAAAGTCGTAATGAAAATACCTTTCCGTTGATTGAATACTGACACAAAGTTTCAAACAGTTTCACAAAAGACTAAGAATTTAACAACTGATTAAAAATATGAAACTGGATTTTTATTGTGCTGCTAGTGCCAGGCCTTTAGTTAACACGGTTCAGATTTTAAATCAGTTCAAACGTGCAGTAAGAGTAAATTTAGATTGGATATCTTGTCACAGGCGTGTACAGCTGTAATCAAATTTTGTCCTAAACCATATTGAAGTTTTACAATAAATGTTAAAATATGCCGTCATTAATCATATCAAAATGTTAAAAGTTTGCATTAAAACTTTGACGCTGACTGAATTATACAGAAAATTTTACATTATTTAGTTTGCGTCAGCAAAGAAATATTCGATAGATGTAATTCTTAAAGTTCTTAAATGCCTGTCAACAGTCGATTCACAGTAGAGGAGCTGTAGCCCATTTGACGAAGGAAAATCATCATGGTGTAGTAAGCATCACAACCTGCATTGTGAAGATCTTCCTCTTGGTAATTTATCTTGTACTCTCCCAAGAGATACCACAGACCACGCATGAAGCAACGATCATTTGATGGATTCACTTTCCTCATGTATTCGGATCACCTGGGTGTCAAAGATTTCCTTCCGGAGTTTGGGCAGGTCTAGGCCAATAGCTTTTAAGTAGTCTTCGTCATGCCTAGCCGAGTGACCCACAATGAAGTAGCATTCAGTCACATCAGTGCGAAACATCTCTAAGGCTTCCACCAGGGGTCCTGTCTCCGAGATACCAAATTTGAATCCTTGCCGGTTGTCTGGAACACTGTCCTTGTTCTTGTAGTGAAGATTCTCCTCAATAATAAAGTGGCGTTTACTGGTCACATCAATGGCTGGAAGTCTACTTCTTCGGGCGCTGGATGAGAATCGAATGATGATATAACCAATCTCAAGCGTGTGTTCTTTATCATGCTCGTAGACCTCGACGTCGAACGCTATTCCGATTTTTTCCTGGCTTTTATTAAAAACTTTTTTCACCTTGTTAAAGTGATTTCGGGCTTCTTCATGCTTTGCCTTGATGATTGGTTGGTTCATGATGCAAGCTCGTAGTCTTTGAAACTTCGGAAGTCATTTGAATTCGCAAATGATCGCTTCTTGGAAGATCCACTTTTAAGTAACTCAACCGGCTGAGGATCAGGCAGATCAAGACTCAGCATTCTGTCTAACTTGTGCTTTATCTCACCACATTGTTGAATAGTGATTCCAGCGTCATACAAACCATTGTATATCTGGGCAACCGTGAATTGATATCCAAGATGATTTGAAACGAATTTATTCATGTAATTTTTCAAAAGGCTAACCTTGGATTTGGAGTTCTGCCCAGTGTACCACGTCCATTTCTTACACATGTAATCCCAACAAATTATCGAAGGTTCACTATAATGTAAAATTTATGACAAAAATTAGAGAGCTTAAATTTCAAAACTTCAGTTACGGTGTATGTATGTTCCAGCTTTTGTGTAAGTTTTATACGATAACATGAATCAAATGCTAATATATAGTAAATGTTTAACTCTTAGTAATCATAAAGGCTAACAAAAACCCTCCACTAAATGCTGAATGCTAGACTGGTTCATGTGGGAAATGTGGGAGCTTGGTATATATCAGACGACCAACTAAAATTCGTCAAGCTCGTTACCTCATGAAAACGATTTCTGAGCCCTAGACGGGAATCGTACCCGCAACCTTCTGATGACCGGTGAGACGCTCTAACCATTGAGCTACCACGACTCAAGTGGTGAGCTAGGATGCAGGTTCGTCATATGTACTGCCTAAACAGAAGTCACGATATGATAATAATGATGGAAATACTTAATGCTGAACACAAAGTTGGTTCATGTGGGAACTTGGTAAATGTCAAACGACTAGTGGACGTTCGTCAAGCTCGTTATCTCAGAAAAACAATTTCTGAGCTCTAGACGGGAATCGAACCTGCAACCTGATGACCGGTGAGGCGCTCTAACTATGCCAAGTTTAGATACCAAAAAACGCAAAACTCTTTTACTCAAGAAAGAATGATGTTTTTAACTCAAAATGATCAACTTGATGGGACGGATTTTGTAAAAGTAACAGGTGACAGATTTTTATATTAATTTATATTTTAAGATTTTGCGTAACATAAAAGCTACGTGGCAATTCATGCATACATCTAAAATTATGACTCATACCTATAGGCATGAGTGAGCCAGGGAGGCCCTGGCTCGTTCGATAAATTTGTTGGCCCACCGAAAATTAAGCACTTACTGAAGTTTTTTAAATAGAAGAATCAGGCAGACAGACAGCAGAAACGAAACAGCATAACCGTATTCACAAAAGCATTTCTTACCACAGAGTCACCATGCGACTTCCGTGGCCCGTGGAGAATGTATGGAGATGTACATTTCTGATTCATTTGGTTGCTTGAAGTCCGAGTTGAAGTCTACAATTTATTTACAACGTGTACTCTGCAGGCCGCTCACACTGTTATACAACTTAATAACCTATACGAACTTATATACAACTTATGTAGACTTCTGTTACATACTTCGATCTCGGAGACTTCTTGCCGCTGATCATTCTTGCGAAAGGTGCGACCAAAAAGACGTTGTCGCTACTTGTATAAAGAATCTCTGGACAATGGAGAGCGATTTCTATGTGATCGCTACGATTGCTCAACTTCTTTTCAGCTTACATAGCAATCAAAGACGATCGTATGTAATGATATTGTGTAATGATATTGTGATACGGTGTAATGATATTGGATTTAGACAGCTATCTTAATCTCTTTGAAGAATGCAATAGGGGAGAAATTTATTTGAAGACTAGTAGAAATTATCGCCCGACTCATACCAACCCAATACTTGTGGTCTGGCTTCCCCCTTGTTCAAGGATACACAATTTTTCCAACAATGCTATTATCATTAACCCTTTTGTAGCAAAGTTCTGGAGAGAAATTTTGTTCGCGCCAGTGTGAATGATGATTTGGGCCATAGCTCTCCAGGGGTTACGGTACTTCTAACCAACATAAACTATGTATCATTCTACTCAGTATGTAAAATCCTTTCAAATGTAGCTAAGTTTGCACAGCTTCTGTGCAAGAGTTAGATGTTTTTGAGGAAAATGTATTCATGTAACTTTTTACCTAAAATGTTTTCATTTATACCTTAAGTAGAAGAATGAACTCAGGTAGAGAATAATGGAGTTAGATGTTACTCCGAGTGACGAACCACACGGTACAAGTAGAGAAAACTCTACTTGGCCTGGCAGGGATTCGAACCCGCGACTTTCGGTTTACTAGTCCGATGGTCTACCAACTGAGCTACAGGTCAAGTTGGGTGCTGGTCGCGAAATGATCTTACTTGCGTTCTTCATATTTAGATACATATACTAATTTCCTCCATATCGGGACATTTAAATCCTATCTGATTTTGAATAACTAAAGTAGAAGAATGAACTCGGGTAGAGAATAATGGTGTTAGATGTTACCCCGAGTGACGAACGTATGATGTCTAATCAGAGTGATGTATAATCCGAGTGACGAACGTTAGATGTTACTCCGAGTGACGAATGTTTTCATTTTTTGCTGACCATTTACACATACATCTCTTATGATGACAAGATAAATGCAGTTGTTTTTGAATCCTCCATCTTACGAGGATTCAGAATCTATTTATTCTAATCGGATACCATTATCCTACCCAAAGTTATGCTGATTTCTTTGTGAGAAGGTATGAAGCAGCGACACACTGATATGACTGTGAATGACAAAATCTTTATCATTGTTACAAAAAATACAGTAAAAACCTACACTGTGATCCAAATCCTAATTTTATATCTCTATAGCATAAAAAGGCCTGAACTTGTCCAATATAACCAGATTAGATCTTTTGAATATGCCAAATTTAGTTATTTACATTCCCTCACATGTACACAGTAAAAAACTTGAGTCATTCATTAAACTAAGAGACAAATAAATTCATTGGTAGGTGAGTTTAAAATGCAATGTCATACCTGCTGTCACTAATGCCAGTACTCTATCAGGGTGTGCCACTTCTCCCAGCAGTTCCTTTTTGCCAAAAAACACAAGGGCTTCCTGTGGACTGCTAGGTGGACAGCCAACCTTTCCCCTGAAGCACTTTCCCTCTGTTGGATGGTGTACAATCACAATTCTGTATTTCACAAAATCTATAGGTTTGCCTAGTATATGCTTGTAGCTTGTGAGACAATTTAGCAGACAAACCTCAAGTCCATAATGAAAAAGGTTTTTTCATGCCTTCCTTGATTTCCTGATGACAGAAAAGCTGCTAGACATCTTGTCTGTCAGGTCAACTTCCCCCATGATATTTTGATAGTCCAGCACAGCTGGTGGGCATGGTACATTCTGCACAGCACCACCTGCACCTAATCTCTGAACAGTACATAGTGCACCAATGCTCACTGGAGGATGAATTGTGGAGATCAGGTACACAGGACGGTGATCATACTATGCCAAGGCAACAAGATTACCATTTCATCTCCACGATTCATTGTTTTTTCCATGGCAGACGTGATTACAATTTCCTTTGGAAATCCCTTCAAATTTGATCTGATGGTGGCACAAGAAAGCACCTTTTTGCTCTCTTCGTCGGAATGAAACCTAACGTCAGTTTGACTGTTCTTAAGTTCTGGCAGTTTCCCAAACCTTTGGACTATCTTTTACGAAACATGTTTATGCTTTACCAAACCATTGTAACAAAAATCTGAACGGAAGAATCCCCCCAGGCATCAACTTATGTATACATTACAAGCAGCACTTCAAGATCACCAAACAGACATGTCGACTAAGTCAGTTCATCACTCGTAAACATCGAGAGTTCACAAGCAAAGGTCTTCTTGAAAGGCATGGTGTTGCATTTCCATTGAGAAGTCACAATGTTGAAAGATGTGGAGCAACAACTGGATATTTTTCATCAAATCTTTCCAACACCAATTTATTCCGCTTAATGCCTCTTAATGCACACGAAGAAGAAGAGCAGCTTAACATATGCATTGGAGAAAGTTTGCAAAATGCAAAGTTTCCACAAGATCTCACTCGGTGTGAAGACCAGGTGCCTTCAAGTGTTCTGTCTTTAAGTCACGCTTCTGTTCCATTGTTGTGTGAATCAGTTACTTGTCCTGGTTAGGTTACTGCAACACATACAGGTAAGAGCACAAGTGCAAGTACATGTATGGGCAAAAATAATGCTAGAGACGTCAGTTTGAAAGCCGCACAGACGGATCAAGACGCTGCAGAGTTACTGCTTTCTCCTTCCAAACCTAATTAACTTGCACACTTAAATATACTGGCCTTGTTTAAGTTAAAATGACCACATAATAATTGCTGATATTTGTCGATATAGTTGATAATTGTTGATAATGTCACAGCCATAGACTGACTGGTGAAAATTACCTGGTTCTTATTTCAGTAATTTTATGGTGGCGGTGTTCAAGTTAAATCTCAAAAGCAACTGTAAATAAGATGAAATTAAATATAAACGAAAAACACGAGTTAAGTTTAGCTATTTTAGCAAATAGTTTTTTCCAAAAGAGAACCAGGTAATTTGATATGCCCCATGCACTTGAGTTGTACATAAGCAGGTTTATTACAACAAAGCATGAACTGAGTGATGTGTAAACACTAATTCGTTTCACGTCAATGTTGAGTCCCAGTTTGTCATTGTTCATTTATATCAACGATACATCCAACCAGTCCATTAGATAAATAAAAGCTTCAAAGTTCAAACAAGTATGCAGTCTTCCGGTAGAAGTTACTCATATCTTCACTGTTGATCGTCTCAATGGAATGAACGCACCCCAGTTTTGCGTTTGAACGAAACACGTTGAAAGCGATAATTTAATTATGTTTTAATCTTATCGAAACAAAGTTCCACGGGGTTAAGATCAGGAGAATAGGCCGGAATATAGCTCTATTCCCATATCCGCGAGAAACTCTTCTAAAACCTCTCCTCCTTCGAAGTGATGGACTGCGAAAGCTGGTCTCCTAGTATCAAAATTCACTGTTTGAAGTTTCCTCAAAAAATTTAAGAATTGGACAGTATCAGTTGCCCCGTGAATCAAGTTTAACACTCAGGACCGTTCATTGACACAAGAAGGTTTGAAAGTCGTATTCGGGCTTTCTTGTCTTCTTATGACCTCCATACATCTTTCGCCCACTGACACATGGCCGTACAAACGAGTCCCAGAGTCTGGCAATTTTAAGCCGGCTTCATCCAAAAACTTTATCTTCCGTGCATCCTTAGAGCTTAAGTAATTAATGAAAAGTTGCGTGTACAGTACATTTGGATATGTGAACCGTTGAAGGGCAACGTGCGAAATTTTTTTTCGAGAGTAAATTTTACCAGACAACAATCTGGACTTGATGGCGCGAGAAATTGTAGACATTGCAATTTCACCAGGAATATCCTGAATTCTGCCAATAATTGGTAGATTTCCCTCACTGATATCGAATGATGGCCTACCTTAAACGTTTCAATCAGTTCCAAATCGTTTCGCCTTAACTTGCGATAGTGGGGTCCACCCCAAAGTAGTATTACCGCAACACTGTTCGCCTCGCAAAATCGCTTCCGTAACTTCTTTACTGTGTTCGGGGAAGTTCTCAATCTCTTCGCGATAACCGTGTATATCACCACCTTCTATCTCTACCTTCTCTGATTATTTCGTCAACAATATATGGTCACCTGATAACGGTACGCCACTCGTGTATGACCTTCCCAATTTATTTACTTTGTGTTACATGTTTAAACAACGCGGCAAGCGTTACAACGGAAGCGCTGTTGCCATTTGTTTTGACTTGTCAAACAAAGCTGTCATTGGATAACCTTTGTTCGAAAGACAGGAGACAACTAGTTATTCGCAGCACGCTTGAACGCAAATGGTAATACCTTGGAGATAGCGACGAGTGGGTCCACGAAATAGCTTGGCAAAAGGCCTGTCAACTGGAAGGCGATAATTTTGCATCCATTCAATTGGTGGGTCTTGCAGTTGCTGAGCTGAGCGTCCCCTTGCCCACGGCCACGTCCTTTTCCGCGTCTACCCCTTTCTTTCCGAGCAGCTCTGCTCGTGCTGGTTGCCTAATACGCAGTGGACTGCGATGGCGAGCTGTTTCTTGATCTAGTCAAACCACAACAGCAGCTTCACATAAGTAACTGCATTCAATAATTGTAACATTTGGTCATACGAGTGTAATACATGCCGCTATTCAAAGAGAAAACTCTTACCAGGTATGTAAACAAAACAATACTTACTGTTTTCATCAATTCCAGAATCAGATTCCTCTGAATCAGTTGAATTTTTCGTTTCCCCATCAGATTCGCTGTCGTGGTAATCAGAGAGCTTCAGTGGTCCGATTGCCAGTTAAAATATCGTCAGTTCCCATTCCTACTTAGACATATTTCCTTTCAATACTACATTTGATAAGGACAGTTGATTTTAGCAGCTAAAATTATTGCGTAGTATTATTCTCGCACATTAATGGCGGTCTTACACATTGAAAATAATTTTTTTCGATTTGAGTTTTCCTCAACATATTTCTGGTGCAACAGATAGGAAATGTTATTTCCATGGTAAACGAGATAGTACCCTGTGGTGAAATTTAGAGCACTTATGCCAAAAATCTTTGGGACTAAAGTAAAGAGCAAGAAAAATGCAAAAGTAATTTTAATAGAGCCTCAATACATGTATTCATGACATGAACCTGAAAAAAGATGTGATAAGAAACTTTAAATCGTGTAATTTATTTCTAACTGCTTCAAAAATACAGCTCGATATAACAGATATAAAGATAAATTTTTTCAAAAAAAACATTTCTTATATGGGTTATTGTTGAGGATCACATCATAGACCTATTCAGTTGTTGTTGAGGAATTCTGAAAATTTTACATCAATTGAACAAACATTAAGTGCAGCAAACTTTTTGACCCCACAGCAAGACAGCAAACTGAGAAATTGAAACAGATCTGAAACAACTTTCTAAGATAAACAAATTGCATATTAAGAGACAAATAAAACCAAACAGTACTAAAAACGATCCTGCTGAATAGGTTTTTACCTCGCAAATGTGGAAATGCGACGTGCGTTCCCATGGGGTATTTACCGAAGGTATAAAGTTGTCATTTTGCGAGACGTTGCAATTGCGCCAAGATGTAGGTTTACGTCTAGGCGTCACTCCGCCGAAATAGAGTTCCACTTTAGTGTTGTGGCTGACTTAAGGAACATCGTGTAAAGTCCGAGTGATAGTCGATCTGCCCATGACTTTTCAAAGAAGCGAGAAGTCTGAACAACGTAATGTTTAGGTATTGTTGTTGTTCGGGTGGAGGTCGCATCAAGGAACTGACCGAGGCCCGACGTTTAGCGTGGCTAGACAAAAATATTTTCTAAAAAATGTAGACTGGCATGTCGTTGAGATATGTTGGAAAGTCTCTTGCCTATAGTATGTTTCGAGTTTTGGTTTTGAGCCCGAATTCGAGTTAGTATAAATTCCCTACTTTTTAAATTCGAGTGGCTCCATGTCAAACAGGTTTCATAAAGTGTACCCACAATCCTATTCGAAGGTAGTTTTCAGGGTGGTTCGGTGCTCGGTATTTTTGTATTACGTTGAGTTCAGCACAAAAGATGTGGCGATAAACCTGCATAGCACCTTATGGCAAATTGACTAAATCTCACGACCATTACAACTAGATCGAACAAGAAACGCTCGAATCTCTGCAAACCCAGTTTTGTCAACAGCTTGATTTTGTTAATGACTTGTGAATTATTAGGATTATGAGTGATGACAAGTGGAAGATCTAAGTTCTAAGTTGGTGATCTAAGTTCTGCCACTGATAACGATGTTGCTTTTTCTATACCCTTAAGAATTATAACGTTCCTAGGATAGTTTTGTCGTTCTAAAAATTCTTCTAGTTCCAACAATCGTTTCTTCGTTCTTTCCTTTTTTTCTTTTTTTTTTGCGATATTCAATTTCTTAACAACTCAGAGAAAATGAAAAGTATACTCGAAAACACGAAACTCATCGTCAGCCACCGACAGCCAAAAAACTTGAAGAAACAACTGACTCAATCTCGATTTATCTCTGAAAAAAATTCCGAGCACAGTGACAAAATGCGGGGAACCAAGATGCGGCACTTGCAACCATCTAATTACAGGAAATTCCCCCAAGCTAAAGAACAACGAAGTCTGGCAAACAAAGTCACACATGAATTGCAAATCCAGAAATGTAATTTACATTGTTGAGTGCCCAAAATGTGAAAGCTTTTACGTGGGTCACTTTTTTCTGTAATTCTACTTGTGTTAGACAATCAAAACCTTCTCTCTCTCTCTCTCTCTCTTTCTCTCTCTCTCTCTCTCTCTCTCTCTCTCTCTCTCTCTCTCTATATATATATATATATATATATATATATAATCCCACATGACGAAGGTTTACAAAGTATGAGAGCAGTTATGCATGAATTTAACAGCAATTTGGAATTGGAAAACCAGGTGCCTGTTGAGGAGTTGGTTGATTTGGCTGGATTGATTTTGGAAAATAATTATTTTGAGTTTGAAGATAAAATTTACCATCAAAAGCTAGGTACAGCAATAGGTACA
>JBAHVQ010000309.1:477817-490233 GCA_036872915.1 Nanipora kamurai | reverse complement strand
CGTAATAATCGTCTTTCGACAACTTTTATCATTCAGTAGCAGCGACGGTAAATTTTGACCGAATTAATTTCAGAGCTGATTGCTAGTTCGATATTGGAAGTGTTCACACACCTGTTGGCCCCCAGCTTCCTTGGACCTTTACCCGACGTTCCATCACGTCCCATTTGCGACCTATGATTGGTTTATGAAGTTTTCAAACGTCGAAAAGCTTTGTTACATAGCTTGGCGCGTGTAACCGTTTCACAGATTTTTTCATCATTAAAAGACATCTATCTCTTCTTAAAATCATGTCATTTGCTATCACTCATCAATTCTCACATAAACACCGCGGAAGTCTTCAGTGATCTTATACTGATGACATATGAAAGCAACACTCACACATGTAAAATTTTTATAGATCTGTATTTATCCGAAGTGGGGGCAGTAGAGGGGAGTGTACAAGGGTTGGATTGGTCAATAAGTATGGGATGGGAATGACTACTTCATACTCGATGGGATGCGAAGTTAAGCTTTTCATTTAAAACTGAATTAGGCGTAGAAACAGACCGAAATCGTTTCGAAAAAGAAGTAAAGAATTGACCTCGAAAATTACCATCAGCAAAATGGTTAGACCGAAGTTACGTTCTGAGTTGACAGCAGTCTAGCGTCATTCTTTATGACTATGTCACAATAAGTTTTTTGTTGCTCCGAAACATTTGCTTGGCTGTGATAAGAGCAGCGCAGTGGTAGGGTCACCAGACATGTTATATAATGAGAAATATAAAAATTATTCAGATGAACAACAGTATGGCCGTCGATTAGTGGGGTAATGGAGGAGATTAGTCTTGTCCAAATTTTCGAGCTAAGAGAAATTAAATGAAATGTTTTTCTCAAATTAGTACTGATCTAGATGATATATCAAACTACCGAGGCGTCGCGATAGTAAGGCCGTGACAGCCATGCATCGCTCGTAAATAAAACTGTCGATGATAATTTACGATAATTTCTTCAAGATGTGTATAAGGTAAGGTAAAGGTAAAAAAACTTTATTTCATCGCGCTAACCCCTTCAAAATACAGGTGTTGATTTGCAAGACGGGCGTGAAACTATCCTGAAGCTCATTTCTTATCTCAAATAAAAATATCAGTTTTACACATAGATATCGTGATCAAAGATTAATCATCGCAGGGCGCAGTGCTTCGGACGGCACTTTATTTAAATTTAATAAACAATAGATACCACAAAACGTCCAGTTTCGTGTACCCAAACTTGATAAAGATGTTTCTCTCAAATCAGTAGTCAGTGGTGCACAAGTGAATCGAGTGAATATGACGTAATTTCCGGTATACTTATCAATTATTGGCTGAAGGTGAGGTGGCAATTTTTGCTAGTGTCCCAGACGACGATTCGATACCCCGTTGGATGACTGGCCTATGTTAGAAACTATGTGTACACGTGCGAACTACATGTGACATTTAATTATATAGGCGGATGTTGTGCCGCATGTGGTAGCTTGGTGTGTAGATTGAAATTGCGCATGCTCCTCAAGCTTATAATCTCAGAAAAGGTTTCTGAATCCCTGATGGGAATCGAATCTGTAAACTCCTGACCACCGGTGAGGTGCTCTAACGATTGAGCTACAGGGACGCATTGGAATGAAGGTTACTATTTGTACTGGTTCGTCATACTCTTTTCAAAAATTAACATTTTAGAAATCTACGGAAAATTATGAACTGATACAATTGATTTTGGCGCCCGTTACTATCGACATTTTGTTGCACAGCGCAGCAGGAAACAGTTACTAAAAGTTGAGGCAGAATTTTGCGTTGATTTTTAGCGTTTGCTTGACCGTTCAAAGGTTAAAATCCTTTATGTGTTTCAGCTGACGAGTTGTTGATTGGAGGCAAGGTCACAGCTAGCCTTTAACATCCTAAAGTGTCAGAAAATAAAAATTTTCCAGCACTGTCGGAATTTTCAACAGTTTAAAGCAATATCACTGATGATGAAAGGAATATTGAAATTAATGAAAAAGTGTGAAAATTCTCGCATTTGATAGTGATGGAATTAATTAACGCAAAGTTCGCACCAACGCAAAATCAGTGTAAACTTTTGCGAGATTTCAGAGATGTGAAGCAGTGGTACTCTCGGCATGTTACTTTATTTATTTCACAGTTCATAAGAAGAAAAATAAAAACACATTGAAGTTATCCGAGGAAAAATGTGACAAAGTCATTTCTCACTAGTATCTCGTTATCCTAAATAAAAATAAAACACCAAGCCCTTTTACGAGAAGATTTAATGCACCCAAGCCCTTTTAAAGAAACCATGCACGACTCCTCGAGGCTACTTATGAAGTCTTGTGTCAATTTCGAACGAATAATCGCTTCATTGTTTGATGAAAGGTACAGGGGCCAAAAAGATGTCACCTGAAATGACAACATGACTGTCTTTGACCTTTAGCCAATAAAATTATTTCACCACCATTTTTTTTGTAAAATTCTCAAATGATCCGTATGTCTTGCCGCACATCCATTCTTTTATATGAGAACTTAGCAGAAATGTTTCATTATTATATGCATAGCATGGCTTATCCTAGGCCTATGTCGGCAAAGTTACGATAAAACTGGAGTACGGTTACTGATGTGGACAGCTAGTGGGACTTATGCTTTAGTGAAGTACTTGTTGGTTGCGAACAACGAACAAACAACGAAAGACTGAGTGTATTTATTCCACAACCCACAACCGAATGTTTACTCATATCGTGAACTAGTTTCCATGTGTTTTTTGGTTATCACTCATCGCAAGAATAATAGTAACTTTAACCGGCTGTTAAGACTATCAGACATTTACAATGGTCCGATGTTTTTCTCTATTCTGTCCAGTTAGATCAAATATAAATTACTTTGGTAAACGCCAGGCGATTTTACTCGCCAAAAGGAGACTTCTGGATAGGAAAAGAGTCGAGCGATGGACGAAATTTGTTGAGCTGTATTAATATACTCAGAAAGGGCTGTCGGGTCTTATTATAAACAAAGTGCTGCACAGTTAATTCTTTTTATCAAATCGGAGACGGCTTAACGGTTGTGTACTGCCAAAAAATACATTCACAAGAAACTCACGTTTGGAGTGAAGGCCCATTGCACTCCGACCAAGCGCCTTCGCTCGAAACGTCAGTGTCTCGTTTATGTATTTTTGGCAGTACAGAACCCGTAAGCCTTTTGAGTCCCATATTGGAATCTAATCCGAAGCCAGATGATCGCTGGTAAGATATATTTATCAGTGATGGTATCGAGATAATCAGGTTCAAATGGTGAAGCGAAAATTCCATTTGTGAAGTGGTTCTGTAACCTCTGGTTTGCCATCTGTTTTCCGAGTAGCTTAATGGTTAGAGGTTCTCTCCTAAGACGATTGCCACTTCGATATCTGTCTGGAACTCGACAACCTTTTTCTAAGTATTGTAGCACGATAAACATCTCTGTATTTGTCCAATACTGATGGCTATTTGCTGCGCTTCCACTCTCATCGAAGCGCGCCGCAAGCTGCGTTAATTTGACGTTTACAGCTGTCTTGCATCATCTCTACTAACGTCAACTTGGTTTTAAGTTTTGTTGCTCATAGCTCTCGAAATGTTGGACAACGATGGCAAAGTGTGACATTACATCATAAATTATGTGGAAAGTCGTCGCTAAATTAACTTTGTGCTGCTTTTAATTTTTAGTTATGTTTGCTTAAGAACGTTGGTATGTTACAGGTACCGAACAAATCTGTCTTTTCACCCTTAATCATGGGGTGATAGGAGGGACTGCGTTAATTACTCGGACAGAGCTAAGAAATTAACGGGCCCCACAAAGTTTAAAGCTATCCGAACAGTCTGGTTTTTCATAACGTTTGAACTTCTTCCTCGAATCTTTTTCTGTCCAGTTAAAACAAATAATTTTAATTCTCGATAGCTGTACTTGGCTACATTTAATGTTTAACTAGTTTCACAAAATCAGTTTTAGAACCAGGACTCTAGAGAGTGAGATAGGACGATGGTTAAGTGGCTACTTTGCCGTGAACAATTATATACCGTCATCGAACTGTCCTCAGTCCATCATCACATTATTATTTCTAATTGCACGTCTTTGATACAACCGTGCCCAGGACAGATGGAGTCATCTTTCTGAAGAAAACAGGTGACTGTACTCATGACTGTACAAGAATAGTGAGAATTAAATCGAACCTCACCGATTAGGTAACACTTTGGCTATAATTGAAAACGGAGGAAGTAGTTTTCAAGAGCACCATTCGAATTAAAAGTACCATTAGAATTAAACTGAGTTTAAATTAGATATTCATTAGAATTAAATTAATTTGAATTAGAATGAAGAAATCAATTTGAATTAAATGAATCTGAATCGAATTTAAGACCGGGATGCAATAAAAGCGTATGGATTCTGCTTATATGCTATATGTGATTTTTTAAGCCCTGTTGACCATTCATCATTTGTCAGCTAGACCACAACAAAAAAGGACGATGAATATGGATCAGCATTGAAGAGCAAAGCGGTTATTTGTAAAGAGGACGTACTGATTATGATAAGGGTCAGCTGATGTGTTTTCCGTTTGGACAGTTTTTCACCAAGGGTTCACCGAGAGTTCACCGAGTAATTTTGGGGGGTCACGAGACTTGACAGTTAGCATCCATTTTTTAGTTTCTGTTGTTGAAGTGACTATATCCCAGACAAGAACGGCCCTACCTGCTGCACTTCTTTAAGTTAAGGATATCCTAACATACACAGTTATCTCACCAGTAGTTAAAGTGCTCAACCAAAAGCCTTACCAGCCAACAATTTCACAAAATAAAGAATTTGATAGAAACGAACTCCCAAAACAGGCATCTTGGGTACTCAAGATTCGAAATTGAAAAGGGTAATAGTTCGACTTAGTTTCAAAGCCTTTGTCAAACCTCACCAGGCAATATATAAACAACATAAACAACAACTTGTATGTAAACAAATAGTAAATCAGATACAACTCGGATGCGAATGCTTTATCTTCCTTACCAAACGGACTCATCTCAATAGCCATGTTTTCAAACTATTTTTCAAGTTGGAGTGATTTTAGTTTGGTAAAGTTATGTAGATTAGGACGATGTTGTATCCGTTTTACAGCGATTGGTTAAAAATTCATTTCTTTTGAATTTTCCTCATGAATTATTAATGACTACTTATCTCGTTTTTCTCGAATTTGACTTCACAGGATGCTTTTTTTTGGAGCTTGTTTCCTTCTTTATTGTAAAATATCGTCGACTAAACAATATAGCAACAACGTTATTGTCATGGATGAATAGCATTAACGAATTGTATGGATTATGCCCCACGGGAGACAACCACATAAAGAGGCTTAATCATGACTCCGAAATAGCTTAATTGTGCGAATGGCTTTAAAATAACCAGCAGCGTAGCCAGCCTGACAATTTAGTCCTGTTATGCAAATTTTAAATGATTATCGTTATTCATTTCTTTAGATATTGATTGTTTTTACAGTCAGTGAACATGAAAATATTTGCATAGCAGGACTAAATTGTCGGGCTGGCTACGCCACTGAAAATAACTCATTTAAATCAACCCAAATGGATAACATGAAATTTAGGCAGGTTTCAGTCAATGGAAGAACAAGGCAAGAGTTAGCAAGTCGAGGAGTTATAGATAAGCTTTGAAACAAAATGTCCTGCGACATTTGTGAATGCTCCCGAATAATTCAATCAGGCGGGAATTTTGTTTGGTGGAGGGTTGGCGGCGTATCACATCTTAGGGTTTTTACGTTGTTGGTACAGTCATCTAATACTTGTTTTGGGAATGAAAGGCCTTAGACCTCTAGTTCTCCCTTTAACCTGGCCACTGGAATCAGTTAAACTTGTCTTGGACTTTTTCCGCCAAAGCTGACGCCCTCAAAACCAATAGATCAAACGATTACGTGAGTCATGTTTTGGCTCTTCCCGATTTTTACTGGCTCCCAAAAATTAATACGCTTGCGTTCGACCCTCAGTAGTTCAGACAGCACTTTTTATAGATACAAACAAGTCTTGATGGCTACACCGCATTTATCAATGTCGGTGGACAAGATTAATAAAATGTTGGCGGAAAAAGAAAATAATTAGTCTGTCTCTTGAGCTATTAACTCTTACGTTTAGGGAATTAATTTTTGGATCAGAAGCTGTGCAATCGGATTTTTCACTTTAAGGGGGTAGAATTATCTGGTGACACGATGTGTAGTGGCGTAGCCAGCCGACAATTTAGTCTTGCTATGCAAATATTTTCATGTTCACTGTCTGTAAAAACAATCAATTTCTAAAGAAATGAATTATGGTAATCATTTAAAATTTGCATAGCAGGACTAAATTGTCGGGCTGGCTACGCTACATGATGACGGGAAGAATTAGTTTAAGTAAGAAAATTAAAAAGTTTGTATAAAATATTTAACTAAAGGACATTTCGTTGTGAACCTTAGATAATCTTAAAAACAATGACTAGGGTTAGCATTACAACATCTCGACTTAAATGCGAAGACTATTTACAAAAACAGAAGTTATTAAAACTTCTCTCAATTGTAATATCAAATTCATTATTTTATCCCTATTTTAATTTCTTGCTTCACCATTTTCCGTGTTTTCCTTTACTGACATTGTTATACCTTTGATGATTGATGGATTTCCTTACCGCCTTTTGTAGTCACTTCTATTTTTGTAAACAGTGTAAGCATTTAGGTCGAGATCTTGTTGTTGCTTGGTTGAAGCTCGGTAGCGCAGTAATCTGGCCTGGGATCTTGATTTTGTGTCCAGCAGTGAAATGATTCAAAACGAGGCAGATTTTGATCACGAGGTTCGGATGTTGATGTCATGTATGTGTTGTTATTTCTGATCACTTATGCGAGCTCATGCTGTCTGTTGGCAGTGTTCACCAGGGTCACGAAATCTTCGTGTCAAGAGTCGAGAGACCGACAATGTGGCTCTATGGTGTTATGTTCGATCTTGCACGAGTTGAATAACCCAGTATCAGCTTGTCGACCACGGTGACAGTTTGCATTTGTGTGCCCCACACACAGTTAACTCATCCCCGATATGTTTCGATCGGTCAAATAAGTCCACACGTTTGGTAATAACCTTACTACTTTTCTCGCTTCACGGCGAGGCAACATTTCAATTTTGTTAAGAACTCTTAGTAATATTAATCCTATTCATTACTCTGAAGATGTTGTAAGGCTTACAACGAAACGTCTACTAAATAAACACTTTATTCAAAATTTAAACATGTGTCTCCTCTATGGCACTCTTGAAAATAATTTGCTTGACAGTGATTTTTATTACCCGAAAACGGAGCTTTAAAAATGGCATATCATGGTGCCATGCTTTGGCACACTTGTTGCACCCCTTGAATCAAATCTTTAAGACTTTTTCATCAAATTAAAACATAGGTTGGATCTAATTGGTAGGTTTTCTTATACCATTTGTAAGCATATATTGAAATGTCAATGCTACAATCACTTCTTTTTTCCCATTTTTCTACATCGTAAGCATGTGAGGGCCATTGAGCATCATACTTTAATTAGTTTTCTCAAACTTATTCATAATTGAAAAGATTAAAACAAAGAAAATCAGTGTCGAGACGTGGATTCTGACCTTAATTGGCATAGAATGTTGATAATTTTCAGCTTGCTGGATTTACCCAAAAATATGGATTTGTCTGAGAAGATAGATGAAACACTCGAAGGAGTATTTCATCCCCTATCCAAACAACTTTGTGTATGTAAAAAAACTTAGCTTTGCCTCATATTTTCATCGCACTTCTCGGTGTTTACATTTCGCGGGTGAAACTCTCGAAAGAGTGTTTCATTTATTACATAATGTATAAAAATACATTGAAATAAAGATTATTATTATTATGATTATTATTGTTATTATTATTATTATTATAATTATTATCATACTTCTTATTATTGCCTTGATGAGCGACCAAGCCACGAGTCCCATAGTTAGATTTGTTTATCTGGGCATATTTCCAGAGAAAAATTGGAAAACATTAAAGTCCAGAGACAACCGAACATTGAACAATCGAACCAAAATTTTCGTTGAAAAAGGATAGACAGGGACCCACTGGATAGTTTTGTTCGGTAGATTAAATGAAAGTTCGGCTATTCACTGCATGTTTACTCAGCACGATTTATCCTCCGGAGTAGCTATCCAGGCTTCGAACAACTGACCTGCAAGAGACTTTGTCCACTTCTTAAAACTCTTCGACCTCTATTTCCAACAACGATACGTTTTTGTTGATTTTTTGCCCGCGCAAATTGTGGGACAAGGTTGTCACTACTAATTTGACGTTGTAAGTAAAGTTAATCTAAGAAACTTCTGGTTATCCCAGGTTGGAGTCAGCCGGATTTCAAGTGACTCTTCGGAGCATGGAAGCAAGGGTGCAGTACATAGTCAAACCAGCTAGAGCAAAAGAATGGTTTCGGTTAACTCATATGAAACATTCTTCAGCTTTATTTAAAACTTTTATTTATAGGGTAAAATGTTTTGGACCAACGGACATTACATATATGTATAAGCCGAAACAGGAAGACGAATCTTTTACTGTAAATAAACAAACGTTTTTTTTTTCTGTTTGTTGTTTTTAATTCAAAGTCCATTTTGAAAAGCGCATTTTTAGACTAAATTTAAAAGGGTGGATGGGTTAAATATCTCCTAAACCCCTGGCCCTGCTTAAGCTAACATTTTTAAGAGTTGATGAATTTGTTTTCGCTTTTCATCACATTTTCATTTTTGCGACCCACCAACCTCGATACCTGTGCAACCTCGTGAATGTACTCTCTTGATGTTCCGTCAGTTGAATTTAAGAAGTCAATTATTGAGCCTTTTTGTGGCAGCAGGTGGGTAGCAGTAGTAGACTTATGTTATCTGGCTATCGCTAGATGATTTTAATCGTCAAAGCTCGGTGCCTTAGACGGGAAAGTATTAAAATGTTTAGTTTATAAAACGCTTAAGAATTTAGCATTTTACATTTAAAAATTTTCTTTGAAATTTTGGGACTATTTTTTTTCCTATTTCCTATCCTATTTTTTTCCTATTACGAAATCGTTGGATATTTTGAAGCCGCAATTAAGTTTTGAGAGTTGCAATTTCAACTCGGCGATGCATCTTTGATCAATATCTCAACTGGATCAGTCAAGTGCTCAGATTGCACGAGTCCTTCATCACAGAACTAACGCGATGAATGAGATAACGACTAAGCGAAACAAATCATCAGCATCATTAGAGCCCTTTATACGAAACAAAATTACCTGTTGCTTAAATAAAGCGCAAAGAATTCATTTACACTAGTATTTTGGCGGCTTTAAGCCGCGGTTTATATTATTCATGGATGACTTCACACTGATAACAGCCATAGATATGAGTTTTCGGGGCTTATTTTTTATAGTCACGGCCTAATTTCTCTCGTAGAAACTGCAATACAGGGAATTATTGATTGAAATCATCGACCTTTCCGTTCGTCAATTACGTTCACCACAAGTTACACCTCAATACTTACATGGTCAACTCCAAAGGTTAAATGTTTGAAAATTAAGTTAGGATGAGGTTGCTACAGTTGCTGCGCTAACAATCGTATTCACACGGCGACTTTTTAACATCTTGGCCTCTTGACTGTTTAAATTAGCTTATGCACTGAGGAGAAGTTGTTTATGAAACACAAGAGAATACCCAGTGGCGGTTGTATGATACAGTTGGGTATTAACGCGCACTTACATTTTCAACTCTGTTAACCAAAACGTTGATTTGTGCCTCGATGAAATTAAGCGCCCCCTTCGCTTGGGGTTCAGAGCTGTCCAAGAAGGGTGCTTCAAGTGGAGTGCAGTTATTTTAAGAGGTATTGCCGCATTGCATGCCGATAACGAAGGGGGATGAATGTCTTGCCACCAAGTTATATATACATGTAATCAGAGATGCGCATTTCTTGAATTATGCGGAAGGGGCTTAAGTGAACAATAATGTTGTCCTCGTCAAAGAAAACTAAACGAAAGGTGATGGAAATTGTTCACATAATTTCGAACTCTTAGTTTATTTCCGTAATGTTTCCTCCCGCCCATCGACTGCGCTATCCCTTCCTTTTCCAAATAAACACGCTCCCTTCAGTTCCTTATAAGTTTTCTTCCTAAGAACGGAAATAGTCTCTCGAGTTGTTGTGACTTTGGGTCAATATGCGTCGAACACTATCGCATCAGAACAAAAGTGCTCTGTTGACAGTGAGGCATTCTTTGTTTAGTAGTCAGCATCTTTCACGCAGCGGGGACAATCACGCAGGAATCTTCTCAGTTACTGTCGAGTTTAGTCGAATCACATTCTTCCTGGGTTTGCGCAACAGTATTTTTGGAAAAGAGCTTTGGGGCGCATTTGATGGGGCATTTTCAAACAGCTAGTCATGTACTGCACGGTCTAGCTCAAGACCAGCTGTCATACTACACCGACCTGCAAGGCTACGAGTGCTCTCCCGTTACGACTTCCGGTGAAAACAAAGCGCTACAGTCTGAAAAGGCAATGAGCCGTAAGAGGCGACCGAAGAACGAAACAGAAGGAGAAGTTGTCGAGCTTACTCTGTCGTGGATTGGTGACAATGAGTCGGGAGTTGTTCCTTTAAGCTTCGACGAATGCGTTTCGCTAGTTCAAGTCCAGTGGTCGCCACCGCACTCGAATGAGGCCGACGCAAGGTGAGTGTTTGGCCGAAACGGCAATCGATTACCCGAGCTCTGTTTAACAATCGCAAAAGAAATGTCCTAACTTAAGAATACAGGAATGTCCAAACTGACGGCTTGATCAGCTGTGGCGGACGGATCGTCAGAGACACCGCGCAAAACTCTAAGTTGTGACTTGGGTTGCGTCGCGCACGAATTATAAGTCTTAGATTTAATTCTGTAAACTTGTATGAGAACCATGTGAACTTGCTTTCGCATCTCCTTTGCAATTGCAGCGAATTATAACTCCGTTACACGCTTAAGTTTCTTATTCCTGTTGGAGTTTAAAGGGGTCTTGTTACAGCAATGCCAATGAGATATCATTTTGACAGGGAAAAGTCCCTCACATCTGATCTTCCCTCGTGCTTAATCTCCAGATATATTTGGCTAGTTTTATTTGCATCTCCATTAAAGTTTCAATTTAAGGTTTCGTGGGATAGCTATTTATTTAATTTGTGTCAATCCTCAACTTGAAATTGGTTTGTTCAGGAATGCCAGTTCTCTCTTTGTAATAATTATTCGGTAATAACCAGTGCTCTCCACAGTTCAGCAGCGTTGAAGTGGGGGTCAATTTGGCCGCGGAAGCAGAATTTACAAGTATCGCACTGTTTCGTTGCAGGGAATCAAGACGGTCGACAAAGATGGGCGGTCAGGCCTCTGGGAAGGTAATTTAGCTTATGCTTGTTGATGTGACACGACAAGAAATATATTTACTTTCGGCTTTCGAAAACGATTTAGACCTAACAGGTGGTATTGCATTAGCGTGCTTGGATACGCAATATTAAGACTAGTTCCGTCAGAACGGTCGTCGACATCCTCATTAAATACATATGACGTCTTACTTTGGACATTCATCGATAAGTTGTCCACCCATTGCATGTCTTTACCGTGTCATCTTGAAAGAAATAATTACGCACAGTTGTGAAAAAAATAAAAAATATAATGCCGGTTTGTTTACTCGGCGGCTCATCTTGATATAAGGACTTTCCAGTGATAGTTGCCTGTCCCCTGTGGAGAAGACGAATTGAACATTTTCAATAGTTCATTTTTTTATGGTTTACTTGACACCCGCGCGGACTTTGAGATTACATTTTTAATTCATATGAAATGAGAGCAATGCTGGTTTAAAGAAGGTACCACCCTTCCTGCTGACCTGCTTGTACGTCTAAGTTTTTACAGCAGTTCTCTTCATTCTAATGTCGTTCACGAGTATGAGCGATGAGGAACATTTGTGATCGTCATAAAAATGTTTTGGTAAAGCACTAGGCCATGTCATGCTTAAATTATGACCTTTGTGGCCATGTGGTGACAATTTCATGTACCAACTTTTTGTGTGTGTGTTTAAATTCAGACTAGGACTCTATGGGACAGTTTTCTTTCACTCAATTGTCCCAGTCTGAACCAAATGTCTAACGAAGGGAATACATAGATATGATTCACTTTAAAAACTAAAGGTATAGAGAGTACCAGTTCAGCCATTAAACAGCTCATTTTACTTTTAGAGGTTTGTATCCTGATTAGTTGAAAACCTTTGATTTGGTTCACATTTTCCAGTTTTCCTCCTATACTTTCTGTTTCATCATTTCTGGTTTTTGTGTCTTGACTTAAGTAAACACTGTTTTGGTTGTACCATATGTCTGCTGTAAAGAGCTCTGAATTTAAATTGAGTC
>JBAHVQ010000309.1:453037-470955 GCA_036872915.1 Nanipora kamurai | reverse complement strand
ATCACACCAACACGAATGTCCAGGGTAGATGTAACGAAGATCACGCCACGCCCGTCACCCACCGTCACCGATCTTTCCAATTCAGTAACAGAAGAGGTAAATTTAGAAAACCTTTTTTGTTTAATTTTACCAAAATCTCTCAGCATAATCTGCATGCGGGAAAATAGTTGAACAAAAATAACTTAATCCTTTCATGCGTGCAGTGACCAGGGGTCTTCCCTTTGACAAGTAAAATTGTTCGGCGTTAGACAGAGTAAAATAATAAAGTTGGCGCGCAACAACTGCGCGCATGAATGGGTTAAAGAAGGTGGTCAAACTATGACACGCGTGCCGATTGAAGACGAATGCAAGCATCGGGTTTTTTGATTGAATGAGAGTCTTCAGATTGTTACAAAGCTCGACTAGAAGGTATCCAAGTCCTACCTACCGTATGGCGGTGGAAGGAAATTAACGGTGATGCATCCAGTTGGTACAAAATTAGGAAGATCACTGCGTACTGAAATCAAGTGCCGTGGTATTTTTTGGGTAACTTTTGGGTAACCTAACCAGATTTGATTGATATACTATCTATAGTTTGTGGTACACCATGTATTATTTTACTGCTAAGCTTTCGACCTGTTGACTCAGGACTTCATCAGAGCAATAAAAAAGGCTTAGCAGTAAAATAATACGTGGTGTACCACAAATTATAGATAGTATAACAATTATCACCATGCAAAACTTCAAAGGATTGATCAGATTTGATTGGTCAAAAAACTTGCTCGATATTGCTACCTCGATCCATCTTGACCGTGTCTATCTTCACAATGAATGTCCAGTGCGGTTAATTACCTGTAGGGGTACAATAATGGGACTCATGGCTACAATTCAGTCCTCCTTCTATGGTGAAAGTTAGTCTAGACATTGACAGTTGTGGTAATTCGACATACAGGCTACAAACAGTGGTATTGTGAGCATTTCTCACAAATAAAGTAAACAAAGATTGGTAGAGCAACTTTTTTGAGGACTTACATATAATTAAGCAGGATGTTCTCGATTGTACTGAGAAATTTAAGTCGAACAAAATTTCTTTTGCGGCTTATTATAGTGTGTTTTTCACACTCGTTGAAGTTTTTTTGAAGGAGATTAAAGTTCTTTGTCACATTTAGAAATTTTGACACCTGTTAAAGTTTTTGCCGCGGGTTAATGTTACATTACGATTTATTAAAGGTGTAGATTTTTTTACCGCAGCCTTCGCGCATTCACGGGTTATCGTTACAATAAACTTTTTTTAGCAAGAAGATTTGCTGCGAGGTCCAGTTGGACCAAAAGGTAGAAAAGGCGCAGTGGTAAGTAAACATTAGCCAACTGAAAAACTACTTTCTTTTACACGGTAGCAGCACATACAAAGGATATTATGGCATGTAATTTTCAATTCGTATCATCAAGATGAGATAGTAATGAGGTGATATTTGAGGTGTGAAATGACCACAAGCGAGATCTATTTTGAAAAATACAGGCTTAGGTCTTCGACGCCAATCCAACCCATGATAATCTATGATAATCTAGTCCCCCTGTTCTGCCTTAATGAGCCAATGAGACCATTATCCGAAAAGGAAAAGGCCTCATTCTAGCTTTTTTTTCTGGTAAAACTTTTTTTTGGCTCCATAATGCGATTACGATTTCTCTTTAGCACCTTAACTGTTCTTTTGTTATCAATTACGACGATTCCACCTTTTTGATAATTATGAGTCAGAGACAGGATATGAAAAGAAGAATAAAACGAAACAACCTCAACGAACCTTTTGACCTATCTTGGATTTCCTTTGAATCGTAATATTGGTGTCACATTAACTCAAACCGTATTATATAATTCACGATTTTTTCCCCTTTGCCATTTCACACGTGGATGTGAGATTTATCATGTTGTGTTTCGTCAACGTTTATCGTGAAGTTGATGCTCAAATTTTCTACGTAATGGTAAAATCAGATGCAATTGTGTAAAGCAAAATGTATTCATTCGTCTTTTGACGTTTCGGCCGAGTGAGGTGGAGATTAGTCTCTTCTTTCACACAGTTTATCTTTTCGACATTTTCATGTAGGGACTGCCAGGACATCCTGGAGAGCGAGGACCTCCTGGACCTCCTGGATTGCCGGTGAAATAGAAATTTTATTGCTATTTTTTACGTCTTCGAAAGTATTTTTCAGTGGAAAAAAAAAAACCGAAAAAAACAGCGACGTTAATGTAATAAGTAACGTTTTTTGGTGTTTTAGGGTACTCCTGGACCTCCTGGAAATCCAGGTCTGAAAGGCACTCGTGGGAAACCGGTAAGATTACCATTGGTTTTGGTTTAAATTTCAGAAGGAACTAAAAATGGTTAGCCGATGCAGGGACGCAGCTAAGAGGAGGGTTAATGAGATTCTACCTTCATGGCTGGGAAATTCTTTGTCCCCGAAAAAAATATTGGTGTTTTTCCAAAGAATCGTGTCTATCTTGCAATATTACCGATATTTAAATATATATTTGAAGCTTTATCGGGGCTATTAAGAGATAAACTCTTTCAGGGGCAGAAAGCTTTTTCTTCTGGCCCATCTTTCTAGAAAATCTGGTTCCATCTCTGAAAGGACAGATGGACGAAATCATGGCTGCAGCGGTCGCTCGAACGAACATAGGAACTGTATGTAAATGCAGAGCGCTGCGTAGGGTAGCAATGATTGACGTACGGAAAGCCAAAAGTGTTGAGGAAACTGCCTTAACTTTGCAATAATAAAATTGACATTTTGTGCGACAATCCTTCGTCGAAGTGAAACCACGGACCCTCACTCGAAAAATCAGTTTGAATATTTCAAAGTTTCGTTAGTTCTTTTCCCTTTTTAGCTTTGACATGCACCTGGATTGATATGGAAACTGATTAGTGGACAGAGGATAAATCAAATTTATTTACTTATAAATAACTAATGACAAATTAATCCGTATAGTTTGGAAGACCTTTTAAATTAATCCACTTGGTCATTTATTCTACGCGAGTTTTTCGTAAAAGACCCAAAAAGGCCTCATACAAATCAGGAAACTAGGCCAGTACAAGTGGACTTTCCAGGAACCCTACTCCAATTGATTCACTGCTCTCAACTTGCAAGGGGGATACAGTGGAGGAGCAGAAATGTGATATTTATTGCTCGCCTGATATGTCATTTTTTTAATGTGTTACATAATAAATAATAATAATAATAATTACAACAATAATAACAAACGTAGATTCACATATGATAGGAGGCTGCTATAGCCAGCGGAACAGACAGGAGTGCTCTTAATGCAAAGATAATGAAATTATCAATAATAGATAATGAAATCAACTCGAGTGAGGCATCGATTTGTTAATGACAAGTATGATTTTTGTATTAATTGCGCAAGTTTGCGTTGAAATTTTTGCTCCCTTTATAAAACGATTAAACATGATTATTGAAAGAGTTAAAAAGCACTTACTCATCTTTTTATGTACGTAGCTGTGGTTGAATGATCGTGCTAGAATTGCACTCCCCTAAACCAACAGAATAGGAAAAAGGGATAGAATTAATACTCAAATTAAGACTCTCGATTTGAGAGTGATTTTTGAGGGAATATACTGTAGATCGGTTGGTTATTCTGTTGAGCGCTTTGATAAGTTGAATTAGTTCGTCTTGTCGGTCGGCCACTTGGTCTTTTCATTAATCAACCAGTTATATGAATTGGAAGCATCTCACGCTAAATTTTTTTGCTTTTCTACAGGGCAATAAAGGACCTCCAGCGTACCACCACGGCAAGAGAGGAAGTCCGGGATATAAGGTGATACACAGGATTCACCAATCTCGCTTTTGTACTCGTTGATGTTCACTTTAAATTTCGGTGTCTTGTACCTACAGCGCGTGCTGATATCCCGCTATCACAGAATAAATGACTGGCCAGAGGTCTTCTTGTGTGTGATCTCCTTCCAAGCAGTGGCCTAGTGGCAGGAGGGTCGGTAGAGATCAGAGAGAGGGGGTAGAACACGTGTAACTCACTTCCATGAGGCAACTCTACGGCTTCATACAAGTCGATTAAAGTTTCCGCTTTCTTCCGACTCGATTAAAGTTTCCTCGATCACATGTGAGAAGAGTGTTGTTGTCCAGTTTGACTCTACCACACACACACAAGTTTTCTCTGGGTACTCCGGTTTCCTCCTGTAATAGCACTGGACCCATGATAGATTGCCCTTGATGGATCTTTAGGTAAATAGATGGCCCTTGATGGACCTCTAGGGATAACAGCTTAATTAGTTGCTCGGTGTATCCAGCGTAAATAACGACACTTTACTCCCAGAAACTCCCGCTAGCACATTTCATTTAATTGCTGATATAAACCGTTCTATAGTACTGTGTTTGTTTTATGTTAAAGTATAGCAGTGGTGCTGATAGGACTTAAAGTGGAACAAGCCGTGTCCAACTGTCTTTACCATCAAGATTGTAAAGCCAATAAAATGAATGAATAAATAAATAAATAAATAAATAAATAAATAAATAAATAAATAAATAAATAAACTTGAAAGAAGATATTTTTCTAATTTCAAAATGACATTTTTCTGATTTCAAGATGACATTTTTCTGAATATATTCTATCTTATACTTAGGGACTTCCCAAAGCGTAGAAGTTCTGACAATCTTTCAAACATTGTTTTGCCCTATGTAGGGTCATGTAGGCGTTGCTGGTGCCAAAGGATCGCCTGGAGAGAAGGGAAGAAAGGTACCATTGGATAAAATTTAATTTACTTCCAGATTCCTCTTTCTAACGTTTTCGCCGAATAAGCGATTTGCCTAGTCATGCCACGTAACCACGACTGTCAAGATTCTTTGCGATTATTCCCTGGAAATTCCTTGGTGATTGCAGAGTTTGTTGCGATTGCGGAGTTTGACGAAGGCCGGTGAAATTACGGATCAACATTTTCATTTAAACGCAGCGGAAAACTTTGCCGTCAGTGATGTTAAACGGAAAAAAGAAAAACTCTGGGTATCTACTACGGTTTTTTCTTAAACTTTCGTCATGGAGACCTCGCGTCAACATAAAGTCCGTGTGATGTCTGGAGGTCAAAAACAGAAGGAAATTCTGAATTATTTTTGTGTCCTTCATTAACTAACAGCAAAATCCAGAGCCAGCCGACAACTTCAGAAAGTAAAAGAAAAAACATTGAGTTTACAAGATGGCATTATTTTTGGAATAGGTTTTTTCTTTACCTAATAGCTTAGACTTCAATTTTACGCCCAGCTGCCAGTGTTTTACGGCAACGCAAAATACAAAATGAATATGTTATTTACTGTTTTTAGTCGGTTCATAAAGAAAAATGTTTCATCTCGGTCTCAGTGACAACTCAGTGACAGCCTACGGTCTTAAGCACTTATTGAGAACTCGAGAAAATGTGTTTTCAATACGAATCTCACAGCCAGTCTTTAAAAGTAGTAGTCTGTATTGATTTTGAACTTTCTTATTCCTTTTCTTATTAAACAGGGTGATCCAGGTAGTCAAGGTGACAGGGGAAACAGAGGACCATCTGGAAAAGCAGTAAGTACATCGTGTGCGTTTGGCAGTGTGAAATAAAAAATCTCAAATTGCAAAGCTTGTATCGAGTCAGTGGCGGTGTTGTGTCGGACTTACAAGCACGAGTTGCCGAAGGCGATTGATTATATCTCCAATACAAGACCGACGCGAAAGTTGTAAAGAACCGGTGAAACGATGACTTTGAAGTTTTTCTTACTCGGAAAAAAGCTCAAGTTGAATGTTTGTGAGTTAATACAAAAGCGATATGTGAATGGTTGTGTCACATTTACTTGCACGGATTAATCATTTTAAAATTTCTTTTGAATTTTCCTCATGAATCACTAGTGAGTTTTATAAAGTCAAATGGACTCTCAAAAAGCTAGCAAGACCGGCACTCGACTATTACACGAAATTTTGTACCCTTTTCGCTAGATCTTTTAGCTTCTCCTTTGTCCGTGTTACTTGATAAAGACATTTTCAAATCTGAGTCCAAATAGGTGAAATATAGGCGAAATTGTTCTCAGTTGTTTTTGCTGTTGTTGTAGGGTCCACCAGGTATTCAGGGGCCAGAAGGCCAGAAGGGCCACGTGGTATGAATTATTTCTTGTTTTTTTCGTATAGTCGCATATTTTTCCATCCGTACGTTGAAATCGCCAACTTACGCATTTTCGCACCTACTTGTACACCTAATCACATCTACTCACACACCTCTCATCTTCCGACTACAGTATTTTCTTTACGGCCAATCAGGCCTCGGTTGCTTTCATTCGTCTCATCCTTCCCCTACCTCTTCCTCGTGTATTTTCTTTAACCAAACGATCCCCACCCAACCTTTCAAATAACATTCCACCAGCCCATTATGTCTATATTTTATCTGATCCCTCCTCGGACGGCTTATCGACTACTGCAAACTGTTATTTTTAAGACCCCACCCGCCATAAGCTACTTCACCTCCATACCGTAATCTTTTTGACAACATTTTTAGCGGCTTTCTCTTTTTCACTGCCTAACACGTGGCCCGCACGTATTCGTTAAAGTACCATCCCAGCTACTTCCCACCTGCTCAAATTGCAATCTATAGTATCCATTTTCGCCAATTTATCCTGTCTATATCCATGACTAATCTCATCAACTAACAAACTCACACATGGGCACCTTGACCCATTGGTTGGCCAACTTCCACTTTCTCTTACACACCGTCTGACGCTCTTAATTTTCTCAACGACCCAGTCAACGATTTAGTCCGTTCATGTCTATTCACCGGTCAAGATTTCTTACTGTAGGGTCCTTCCGGAAAACGAGGAATTGAAGGTGTACCTGGTGCTAAGGTAGGCTTAACTCACTCTATGATGGGATTAATGCAACGCATAAATTTGATGTAAGAATTAGGAGGGAAAGGTAGTCTTAGAACAAACACAAAACTCCAGCAAAAAATACTAAGAAGAGGCAAATGAGGCAAAGGATCTGACGTGTCGTTGAAATGAGTAACATTGTCCGCGAATGAATGTATCATACAAACGAATTAATGTTCTATTATGAACTCTAATACTCCTTAATACGCGTGATTATTATTCCATATTATTTCAAGTGACATTTCAAAGACTGCAAGTTAATTGACATGAGTTTCAGGGAACTAAGATTTCACCGTAGTTAAAATAGTTTTAGCGGCAGAAACATTTCGATGGTTACCCTTATATGAAAAATACCGCTTTAATAACACTAACCTTTTTGTCCCACCTAAGTACCTCCCGAGAAAAACATTATACGTCCCTTGGACGGTTACACCCCATGTAAAGCCCATGCAAATAATTCCTGCAATAAACCAATACGTCAAACGACCAACGAACGTTTGTCAAGCTCGTTTCCTCAGAAAAACGACTTCTGAGCCCTAGACGGGAATCCAACCCGCAACCTTCAGATGGTCGTTTGATATATGCCAAGCTCCCACATGAATCAGATTAGTGTTCAGCATTTAGCATTTCCATCATTATATCGTGACTTCCGCTTGGGCGGTACATATGTGTTTTGTCTTCGTGTATCAGATTTCCTTCTGTTGTTGTCACATCAGTTCAAATCAAGTTCATATTTTTGAGCATTTGAACGTACGTAGCAACGTTCTCGCTAAAAGACTTTTCGTTTCATTTTGTTGATTTTTCCGGGGTTTTTTTTTATTGAATTTTCATCGACTCTAATGATATTTCATAAATGTTAATATTCTTCTTGTTGTTGTTAACGAATTTTCTTTTAACGCAGTTGAAATTTGATTGGCGTTATTGAAGTTTGAAACACACTATTGAAAATGCGAATCGCTCAAATGAACACAACTTCGCTGTGACAAAGGGCAAAAGGTGTAAACCGGGGACCGCTTTAAATATCAGCGATGGTCGGACAGATTAATCGTGGTTACTAATCGCAGTCTGCAGAAGACAATAAACTTAGCGTTCACTTTTGTTAAAATTAGCCATTAAATTAATCACTAAATATAACTCTGACTTTGCCCTTACCCTGTTTCCTGTATTTTATATGGAGATTAACTCGTCACTAACGAGATTAATACTTTTTTCTTGTATTTCCAGGGAGAAACTGGAGATCCTGGTTTTCGTGGCCCACCTGGGGGTGACGGACTTTCTGTAAGTGATTTACGTTGACAATTTCCAGCCGTAAGGGATTGAACCATTTGTTGGGGGGGTAGTTGGTTTTTGGATGGTGTTGGAGGCTGCCTGTATATTTTGGCTGTTTATACAAGAAAAACGAGATGCGAAAACGATAATGAAAATGACGACTAGCGAACGTTAGTCATACGCAATAAGCATGACAGGAACGATCGAGAATAAGATAATCTCATCACAGATTATCTTCTAAAGAACAAGTATGTAGGTATTTTTTCCGTTCAAGAACTCTAATCCGGTAATAACACATTGAGTGGAAGTGATATTGGAAAAGTCATTATCCGACCAAAACACAGAGAACTGTACTTGAAAACTGTCAAGTTTGAATCGTCAGTTTGAATCATCTATGGGCGGTGGAGCAGGAGGCCTGGAAATTAAAGCGCAGAAAAAAAGTGGTTTATAGATAGATACATAGTTTATTTCGAAATTTACATAGCAGTCAGTAGGGTGAATTACCTAATCTTCAAAAATCTATGGCAAAAATCTGTGTTAAAAACTACCTAAGACCCTTAAGATACGATAAAATATCATACAGTGATAATATTTAACTATATAATCTGTAGTAATAACTAAACAATAGGCATGATATTGGTCTGATTTATTATAAACATAATATTGCCCAAGATTGCCGCATCTAACTTGTAAGTGCACATTTTTTGCATTCTAAGACAACTGGTAGAACCCTTTCTTCACTTTAGTCGTGTCAGAATGATGGGAATGACCGTTTCGGAGACTACCATTCTTATCGTGCAATATAAATTCATTTCAGGGTCTCGCTGGTCCTTATGGACGTAAAGGAAGAAAAGGGACCACGGTAACTATCCCTATTTATCCTTAAATGAATCATCTCATTTCTTGAAATCTCGGTGCACATCTTGTTAACGACGACTTAAATCCAAAAAGTCTTGTTGGTAAAAAAGGCAAAAGGAAGCATATTTTCTCCAGGTGTCGTAATGCCAAACCAGCAAGTTTATGGTGAAATTCTAATTCTACTTGTTGACGAGGAGTTTGAGAGTCGATCGGAAGCCTGAAATGCCAAATAAATGTAGACTGATATTCTGAGCCATAATTAAAAGGTGAAACTCGCAGAAATAGTCAATTGATCTAACTGTTAAGATCCGTTTGATGTAATTCTTAAGGCCGATTTTTGCTGATCCTGTTGCGTGCGGTCGAATGGATTCACTCACGAAAGTGTTGGATCATTTTGTGCAAAGCCATATAGTTCCGTGCCTTCGTGAGGAATCCATTCGATCACATGCCTCAGAATGAGAAAATTTACCGCCAAAATCGGTACTGTAAATGGGCCTTTACAATGAATTCAGTGATGAAAGGAATCATTGTTGGTAAGAATGATTATTAAGAATAAGAATTATAAATAATGCTTAATAATTTTTGTGAACAAAGTAGTTGTCATAAGATTATCGTAATGGTTGTAATGCTATTAATAACGAGAGTATTAACTATTAAATATTGAAATTACCTCTAAACTGACCACTACTAAGATTTGTTGTTTATAATTTCGGGTTTTTCAAGGGTGTTCCAGGAGATCGAGGTCATCAAGGGTTATATGGAGCCCCTGGTAAACAGGTATGAATCCAAATTTTTACCGATGGTGTGTGTTATCTTATCCAATTCATTAATAATCCATAAAGGAAAAACAAAAGAAAATGAATATTTAATCAATATTGTAAATATGGATACAGCATCGTCCGAATTTACAGGCACCTTTTCCATCGAATTTCTTGGCTCAAATGCTTCGTATCCATAAAATAGTTTGTAATTACACACATTCACAATGCATTCATTGGATAAGTAATTTACAATATTCGCGTCCGAACTGTATGGAATTTTCCACGGCTCGCCTTGTAAATCCCCGTACAGTTCGGCCGCTCATATTGTAAATAGTACCTGAAACTCTTATCCATTTAATATGCAGGGTCATTGTCCGAAAAAAGAGTTTTTTTCCGTATGAACTTGACTTATTCTATGATCAAAGTGATTCGCATGTTTGTAGTTACCAGTGTAGTACTTTCTCCACTGATCAAAACTTCTACCTCAAATTAACAGGAGGTTAATGTGAAGTTTAGGGAATGTTTTGATTTCTATCGTTAAAATACCGTGAAAATAATTGTGAAAATGTTATTCAGATTGCATAGATACGTCGTCTGAACTAGATTTTACTGTAAGGTGTTAGAGTACAGTTTAAAGAAAGATGCAAGTTTGTGTGAATACATACAAGTAGCCTGGTAGACAAACAGACGAACTAACAGATATACCTATCTACCTACCTACCTACCTACCTACCTACCTACCAATCTACCTATCTGCCTACCTACCTACCTACCTACCTACCTACCTATCTACCTACCTACCTATCTATCTACCCACCTAATAACCTACCTACCTATCTACCTACCAACCTACCTACCTACGTATCTACCTACCTACCTAACACTTACCTACGTAACTACTTACCTACCTACCTACCTACCTACCTTACACCAATGAAGTTTTGAAGGACCTTCGCTCGAAACGTTAGTTTTTCTACGCCATAGTTCCGGCAGTCTCCCAACCTTTTTGGTTTTCTACAAGTCGTTCAATGCTGCGGACGTATCACTCTACCTTTATACCTACGTGTCTGTCTACTTACCAGGCTACCTACTGCCGCCTTTTTGTAAGTCCTCTTCTTCCACTAACTCCTGGTAATTCTTCTTGATTTCTAGGGCGGACTTGGTCCTCCGGGGGATGTAGGAATACGAGGACAGCGTGTACGTAAGCCGAAATTTTATATTAATCATTTGTCGTGTATTTACCAGTTAGAAAAAAAACCGTAGGAAGAGTAAATTGCGAATTTGACGTTTTTGTATACATCTACGTTCTTACAGGGTAGCCGAGGACCTTCTGGGAAACCAGGGAAATTAGGGAAAAGAGGAAGAAAGGTAAGAAAAGAGAGCCATCTTCCCAGAAACATAGAAACCACATTAGTCATTTCAGATGTGGAAAACATCCGTCATATACGGCGTTGGAATATGTTGATAGAAGTAATGGTTGGCTACTAACTGGTAATGGTATAATGGTAATGATAATATGATAATAATGATAGTAATGATGACGATAACGATGATTACTTCATAAGACGTCCGTAGGTTTGACTACGGAGATGATTCTTTCGCCAGTGACTTGCTGTTGATTCTCCGCTTGTTCAGCACAATGTTCGGGCTGTTCCTTTTCCGACCTGTTTTCGGGCGTCCTGGTTGGGCAAAGTCCTTTCCAGTCCCTTAACTAGCTAGTTCGCAATACTCGCATGATAAGTTGTCTTTTCTTTCTCTTGACTTTGCTAATTACAATGAAGTTCGAGACAATAAGAGGATCCATCCGTTACATGCCTCTTCTGAATGTGGCAATGGTTTCCGTTGACCACCCATCGTTCTTTGAAAAGCGTATTTATTATTATGTTTTTTCGTTAAGTTTAAATTCAACTTATTTTACCCAGGGAAAGGCCGGACAAGAAGGAATCCTTGGGATAAAGGGAGAGAAGGTAATTTCACCAATATTATTCCCCTGATACAGACTCACGGTCCGTATTACGTCTGTGAGATGCTTTGAAACCAGAACTTTAAGTTTGTTGAAGATTATTTTGTTTTGTATTTGTAGGGTAATGACGGTGGACTAGGTTTAAAAGGAAAACGCGGAGTTCGAGGACATTCGGTAAGTTCCTTCATGAGTATCGTGTAACCAACGCATGTGTTTTATTACTCCAAGTTCTTGAAACATTTACCCTTAAATAACTTATTTGTCATTAACTTAGGGTGATCCGGGACTGTCTGGGAAAACTGGATCTTTGGGAGACCATGGCAAAGAGGTGAGTTCGAAATTTATAGCAACCAGTGGCAATACCGTAATCGCAGGCTTAAAATTTTGTTAAAGATATCTGAAACGTTTACTTACCAAAAAATGATATGAAAATTAGAGTGCTGTATCGGCAGTATTAAACGGCTATGTTTCACTCCGACGAAGGGCCTTCGCTCGAAACGTCAGTTTAAGGATTCTTAAGTTCCGGCAGTTTCTCAAACCTTTTGACCATCTACTTACTAAACATATTTGCGTTAAGTAACGGTTTCTTTAAAAGTTTTAAGATAAAATTAAACGCTCAAAACATTTTATTGAAAATTAGTGACAACGTTTCGACGAAACTACCTCGTCATTTTCAAGTCTAAGTAAGAATAACTAGTATAAGCCTCATTATATTTAGGATTTACAAATAAAATTAGCATAAGTAATTTTTAGCATTTAATTTTGTCTTAAAAATGTTTGCGTTACTTCTTTTTTAATCCAGGGACCTATTGGACCACCTGGGGTGGCAGGTGGAACGGGAAACCCTGGAAAGAAGGTATGGTTTACATTTATGAAGAACTTAACAATTGTAACTGATCTTTTTTTCTTTTTGGAATGAATGTGTCTTATTTCAGCGATGTAATATTGTTTAAATGCTGTTCGCTGCAGGGTTTTCCTGGAGTCCCTGGCTTACCTGGAGATCATGGAAGGAAAGGTAAAAAGGTTGGTACTTTCTAACATTTTTGACAATCTATCTGATATCATATCTGTGGAACACCACACTGTATTTTGTCGCTAAGCTTTCGACCTGCGGGCAGTTGTATAAAAACGTGATTAACTTTAATCATATTAGTGCTTACTTTTAGCCAATCAGGATCAGAGGAGACGAATTTAACTACGTTTTAATCACCCGACGGCTGACTTAATTGTGATTAAGAGTTTTATAAAAGGGGACTCTGTTGACCCAGGACTTTGTTTTCCAACGTTCCGTTAGATCACATCATATATAAGAAACAACTGTTTAAAAATCACGCAGGAATACTTCAATTTTTGAATCAAGACTGTTCTTACAGACTAGAACAGCTGTATGAAGAACATGGATGCTTCGACCTGTCATATCAAACTGATAAGGTACCGCCAAAACAACAGCCTGCAGCAGTCTGTTGCTGCGTCAGTGCTGTGACAAACCGATGTAGGTTCACCACAGAACGATTGCAACCTGTTAGTACACGTACGATGAAGCAACAGCTTTGACATATATACGGCGGCGTATATTGGTATATATTAATAGGTACGAAGCAACAGACCATTCCATTGTTGCGTTCACTAAATCTTCCCGTCAATGTACTCTTTATGTAGGGAAGTGCGAGAGAGCGAGGTGAAAGAGGAACAGATGGACATCGGGGGCGTTTGGTAAGGAATACATGTTTTATGTCATTATTCAACAAAAAGTCTACTTCACAACGAGAAGTTGTTTTGCAATTTGTTGGATATAATGTGATAAGGAGAAGAGGGTGCTGTGGGCGGTACAAAACTAAAACTAAACCAAATTGTTACAGTATATGGCTATTACTATGCATGCTATTAGGCACTGAGATCACTACTAAATCTAGAAGAAGCATTAGAGCCTGACGTCAGTCAAACGCTTTTGACGAGTTAAAAAGAGTCATATTTTGGCCCAATTTCAGTCCATTGTCCGATCATCTCAAAAGGCAGAACCCAAAACAATTCCAATGTGCAGTTCGGATCCAATTCGACTGCAATCACACTTGCAAAATCTTGGGCAAATTGAGACAGGTTCCGGCCCAAGTTTGATAATGAGGACCTACCTTAAGAAACAAGGGGGAAATTCATGGACAGAACAAGCTTGTTCACCGTTGTCAACGTGGTTGGACGACTTTGTTATACACGTTGACGCCTTGAAGGCCGAATATGTCTGAATCAATGCTGTTACCATGGCAGAACAACATTGTTGAAAAGACAGTTTACCGGGTGCAACACAGACACATGTATTATCGTCAATAACCGAGAATCAGCTTAAAAGAGTGATTAAAGTTTGTAGGAGTAGTAAAAGAGTTGCTGAAGTTTGCTTACGATTGCCGAATTTAGACCCGCTCTGGGTGCTTGTAAGAATAGAAGAGGATTCGAATGAATTATGTTGTAGCTTTTACAGGTAAATACTTCTGGAGATACCCTGCTTCAAAGATGGGAAAATCAGACTATTTAAAGTCAAAATCGAGAGGAAAAAGTCTAGGTTCGAACTCGGCTTGTGACGTCAAAGCGGGAAAACAATGAAGAGGATGAAGGAGTGGGCGAGAAAGATAAAAAGGACGCTATGAGAAGGAGAGAGATTAGAGGGGTAGATTATGAGAAGGAGGGAGATTAAGAGGTAGATTACGGGAGAAGAAAAAGAAGATAGAAAAGAAGAAGAAGGAAGTAAAGAGGAAGGTTTTTGTGGAAACATAGTTCGTATTTCTTGGAAAAATTTTTTGCGCTTCTGTTCGACTTACACGTAGTAGCCCAAACACCAATGGAAATTTCAGATAACTTTTTCTGAGATAGAACTGGCACATTGGACCTTATGAAATCAAAATTTCATGTTTAGCATCATTTAAATTCCAATTGATATTTGGACAATTTTAAAAAACAAATGCCTAAGTCGTCCGTGAGGTGACCTAGTTCAGAATTTCCCGTGTGAAAGTCATTTCTCACACGTGAAATTCTTCATGAAAATGCGTAATTGATATTTTTCGCAAATGAAATATCTAATACATTCGTAAAACGGCATAATCATTGTATTGTACTGGTAAAAGCGTTTGCAAACATCCTCTCATGGTCTCATTTACCAAATGATTCTTTTCACACGTCTTCCGCTTGTCTCTGTCTTGGTTCACTTGGATTGGATTAACTGGAAATACGGGAAAATATTAGACGAAAGGAAAGATACATTCCAAAAAAATTGAAACGATAAAAACAAACAACACAAATCACTGTTGCGTAGATCAACACGAGAACTAGTGCGATATGTTAGAATTCGGTGTGTCTCCTGTTCCTTGATTAATAATAATCCCAGGTTTTGGACGTTACAAGCAGGCCATTGTTTCTTTTGTGTTTGTTAAAGAAAAACTGAGTAACCGCTTGAAGCTTAAGCAATTGATGTATACAATCTAGACGAACAGTCTTGTTTCTTTTTACTGTAATTTATAAATTGATTCGTTTACTGCCTTTCAAATCTTGTCAGTGCTAAGCGTGAAAATTGCACATCGTGTAAGTCATTCGACTTTCTTATTTATTTCAATGTATGGACAATTTTATCGACTAGCTGCGCAGCAGGACGTAAATTCTCCTAAAATCTGGTGTACAATTGAAGATTCGGAACAGGTTGTGCTGCCAGTAATCACGGAAATTGAAATTCTTTCGTTACGATCCCAAAGCAGGCTGGAATGTCTTCTGAACCAATGGTAGATGATACTTACGAGGATTTTTGCTTTTGCGGAAATTATTTGAGCGATTTCGTGGAATTGCCGTGTGCGTTTTCGTCCTTTCCGAGGATTGGTTGTTGATTCGCGTTTCTGCATTTGTGGTTTTCCAGTTAATCCTGCTCAAGAAGGCCAAGTGGTGCCAACGGAAGATTGTCAAGGAATCGATGACGTCACAGATGACGTAGTGAGTATCAGTTTTTCTACTTATGTAAAAATTAGATTTATATTGTTATCCTGATAATTTGTGATTGTTCGTGATTTAGGGTGGTGATGGTTTTGAAGGACCTATTGGAATTCAAGGCATTCAGGTTCGATTTTCGAGTTTTGTATTGTTACTTCTTTGCCTCCTGTCCTTTTTGTTGGGACCTATTTACACTTCTTTTATATCTCTTCCCCTTACTTTCTTTTCTTCTATTTTCTTTTCTTTTTCTTTACCTTGCATATCTTTTCATTTCTCTGCGTCTCCTTATTTTCCTTCGCATTTCTTTTCTTTCATTCCTTTTTCTTTGTTCATTCGTTTTTTTTTGTTTCTACAGTCCGTCCTTTCATCCAGTCTCTTTTTTCTTTCTATCTCTTTGCTTTCCTTGCAGTGCTGTGTGTTGGCTTTGCGCCCTTTCCTCTCCTATCCCTTCACTTCACTTTTCTTCTCTTTATATCCATTGCCCTCCCTTTCATTCCTTTACTTTCTCATCCCTTCCTTTCGCCTACATTCCTTCCTATCCTTTTCTAAACTTTTCGCTACTTAATGCAAAACATTTTATAGGTTCTTTTCTCTGTTTTTCCCAAGTTTCATTTTCTGTTGTTATTCCTCCTCAGTTTTGTTCTTTCTGTTTTTGCTAATTTTAAATTAGAATGTGGAAAGAGATTGTACGCTACTACTCGAATAGCCACCGTTCGTGTTTATTCCAACCTTTTCTTTGTTCCATTTTGTTTTGTTCCTTTTAGTTTCATTTTTTCTCTTTCCTTTTTCGTTCCTCTCCTGATTACACGGTTTCTCTCTTTTATCTCCTTTTCTGTTATTTTCATCTCCGTTGCCCCATCCTTCTTTGGTGTGGCTTAATGCTTTTGACTTTTCCATTCACCTTCTTCTTCATTCTTTCTTCAAAGGGTGAGAAAGGAGATCCTGGTGAAATGGGTGATGTTGGTGCTCTTGGTATGATGGTAAGAAATACTTTGATTAGGTTCCTATATCCCTGTCACAATCTGCTGTATTTGTGCCAACGAACTTGGTTCTGCCTATAGTACCTGTTACAAGTAATAGTATTCTTAAACGATTAACATGATCAATTTTTTTTTCAGGGACAGGCTGGTGATTCCGGGGAACACGGAGAAGTTGGTAAAGTGGTAAGTTTGAGCTTTATACTTTTTTTTACCTGGAGAACATGCTCATGATTGTAAGTGGCGCCTGGTAAGTTCAGTATACAAAGGATAGAGATTTCGAGTTTTAATCCTCACCACTCGTAATTTCCTATCGGGCACAGCTGTGAAAGAAGGTGCTGACCGAGAAATTGTATTACAAAGAAAAAATACACGTTCACTGGCTCATGTAGTTGATGTCATTATCATAGTTTTTAATGACTCCATAATATTTTTTGCTTCTTGTTGGTGCCCAGGGAAACGAAGGTGTAGTAGGAAGGCGCGGTTTGCCTGGTTTCCAAGGTGAACAGGTAAGGTATACGTAACTTACAGAAAAGAAATGTGAACATTTAAAGCATTCATTTTGTCTCTTTTTATTGTAAATAAAGCAAAAGCATTATTTCCTTAGAAAATAACTTCAAACACATTCATTATATCTAAGGTAGCGAATGATGTTACTGGTAGTTTCATGTTTACTGAATGTCGTTTGTGTTTGATCAAAGAATCTGCATACATAGTTGTATTCAGCAACCAGAATAGTTGCTTTCATCATGTACTACCTCCTGAATCTTTTTGTTTTCATTGAAACTAAACACTGCGTACATTTTGGCGTCAAGAAAAACTACTGCAGAAGCCATCGATATGTTTTACACTGTATTGTAGCAGGCTTCATAAATTTTACACCTCTGTCTTTTAGGGACAAAGAGGAGAGGAGGGTTTTCAAGGAGTATCGGGAGAATCTGGGGTGAAGGTAACAACTGGTACAAATGAAATCTGGTTATTTAGAACTTAAACCACACTTAAACACACCTATATACGAATATATCTATATTTATCTATATCTATCTATATCTATCTACATCTATCTATATCTATCTATATCTATCTATATCTTTCTATATCTATCTATATCTATCTATATCTATCTACATCTATCTACATCTATCTACATCTATCTATATCTATCTATATCTACTGTATCTATCTATCTATCTATCTATCTATCTATCTATCTATCTATCTATCTATCTATCTATCTATCTATCTATCTAT
>JBAHVQ010000309.1:441637-452937 GCA_036872915.1 Nanipora kamurai | reverse complement strand
ATAATTGCAGATAAAGGAAAACCTTTGTTAAGTTCATCCAACATGGCGGCCATGACGTAACGTGCACACCACCTATTTTCGATAAATGGTTTGAATCCTGGCCTAAATGTATTGGAGTTTTTTTTTTTTTTTTTGATGATTTCCTGTTCATCAACAGGTATTTAAATTAACGATAGTGTAAGTGAACGATCATTGAAAAAGTTTATTTGGAATAAAATCACATGTACAAGTCCAACGAGTTTAAATGGGAAATATATTTTCTATGCATGATTTTACGATGGATTCACCTTGAAATATTAAAACTGTTTTTAATTTGTTTTTTGGTCGGTCAACATACAGCAATAAAATTTGTTCAAACTTAGGCACCATTTTTAAGGGGTATATAGACATGAAGTAACATAATTCATTTTGCACGCTCTTTTTTAATGAACAAGCGACCGAAAATTGGTGTGTATAGCTTGCCGTTGTTCTACAGGGTTTTAATTCAGCACCGTTGTTCGCCTTTTACTGCTCTTGTTGAACATTAAGGTAGGTCGTCATGCATCTCGGTTGCCCGTCTGGTTTGGCAGTTAATCAACGATTCGGCGGCGATAGCATTCTGATGTATGGTAACATGTCGGTAATGTCCGTCATGTCCATCATTCGTCCAGGAATGATTACCCTACATTCGAGCATCTGAATGAAATGACGAATCCATGCTCAAATGCTCAGGAACCATTCATGACTTTTTGTTTCAGAAATCGAGGTTTTGTGCATGCTTTTGTCTCGGTGAAGTTTTCATTCAACCATACCAGATTTCCAAGGAAGTTTAAGCTCTGTATCCCAAACTGACCCAACACGGTGGTAAGGCTTACAACAGAAAGTCCCATTATTTTGAAGCCTTCCTTGGAGTGAAGAGCATTTTATTATGTGCAACATGAACGCAATCACAATCCCTCCCAAGCGTTGAACTACAAGTCGTCAAGACAAGGTGTCAGTAAACATCAACACGGAATGCCGACATCGACAAATAATATATGAGCAAACTCAGTCTACAGAGCGTAGAGTGTAGTTATCGACAAAGTTATCGTATCGACAAAGTTATCGTTCGTTATCGACAAAGACTGGCAGTGGAAAGTTGGATGTAGTCACTGTAACGCAGAACGAATCATTTCGTCCTTTGGCCGTCTGGAGTTAAAGGTTTTTATTGGAGAAAACATGCCACCAACCATGAATCTATTGTCATGACGATTTATGGTTAAAAATATTTTATTACTCATAAGATTGGTACAGACA
This sequence comes from Nanipora kamurai, assembly GCA_036872915.1. Classification (NCBI taxonomy): domain Eukaryota; kingdom Metazoa; phylum Cnidaria; class Anthozoa; order Scleralcyonacea; family Helioporidae; genus Nanipora; species Nanipora kamurai. The sequence continues at coordinate 451,662 of JBAHVQ010000309.1, read as the reverse complement.
CGACGATTTATGGTTAAAATTTTGTTATTAATATCATAAGATTTATTTAATGCTGGAAAATGATTATTTTCGCACAATGCAAAACGTACAATGTGCTTCCAGTGCGTTTTAACAGTTTTCGAGGTTTCTCACCAAGTTTATCAAACTCAAAGGCCAAACAAATTACATTGCCCGGATAATGACATAATCTAAGGAGAATTTTGATCAAACCGAAGAAGAGGTTGCATATTATATTTTATGACGATGTACCCAAAAACCCGCTAGACAACCGCTGTATCGCAAGGAGGGTGGAAGTGTCCGCGCCGACTTTGAATGTTTATCTCTCCAGGCGCCGCGGAGCGCATGGGCTAGAGGGGGCTTTAGCCTCCCACCCTTTTGATGAGATAGGGCTTAATTTAGTAGTACGAAAATATAATAACATTTTGTATATTTTTAAAATAATAATTACCAGTTTTTAAGATATAGATTGAACAGTTTATAAGCAAAATAATCTCCAATTTGCAGCTGGGGGCATGGCTTCCCTGTATAAACAATTTCAGCCCCCCAATTCTAAATAGCTTCCGCGGCCCCTGTTCTCGTAAACCATTACAGCTATGGCTCTGTGATTTCAGGACTTTTCCTAAAAATATCTTGGCCTAATGTGTTGAAAAAATTGGAAAAAATATTCATTAAAAAAGGCAGATAGAATGAAATTTAATGAAGAGAAGGAAATTTAATTATATATCCGTCTCCATGTTAACGTAACAGCTTGATATACTTCTGAAAGCATGGCTACACTACTCTTACGGTTTGTCGTGTTAGTCATTAAGATTAGTGTGATAAAAGTCCTGAGTTAACTAGGCATTTTCTCAGTTCTGCTTGGCAAGATGGCGTCGACTACCATGAAACTCTCCATTCGGGCTTATTGCTTAGTTTATAGGCCAGCCCCCATCACATGAATCTTCACAAAGCGGCGCAGTGTTTTGGCCTTTTTTTTGAGAACGAAAAAACTGAAATGGCGTTTCATCAGTTCACAAACCCATCCAGTCACGATAACACTAGAAATGAACAGATACCGCTGGCTAAACTTTCCCGGATGGATGTCTTGCGTTGGCGAGTATTATCGTTGTGTTTTCTGAAGCAAAATAACAAAAGTCTGAACTCGCCAGGAAAGAATTAATTGAGAAAGCTTACAGGTTATAATAATCCTTTCCCTGCAGGAAGTTTTTTCTTGAAAAGTAAAATCGTATGACGTTAGCCAGAGTAAAATAACAGAAGGCAGAAAGAGTTAATCCTTTATTCTTTATTGGCACTGGATGCCATTTGGCAACTTGTTATTTTATAATGGATAATGCCAGACAATTTCACTCGACAATAGCAGACCTCCTGGAAGCCCAAACAATAAAGGGGTTAATGTAGACGCAATGCTTTAGCTGGTACATATATTTTGTTGAAGACTGGATTGCTACAGCATAACTTTGCTTCGACCATCAACTCTTGATTAAGATATGTATTTCCTCGGTTTCGTAACTAAGATGCATGTACATTACTTTGTCGTCACATCCGCATCACCTCAGCTACACTCAATGTTAATCGTAAATTATCCTGTTGTACGTTTATGTTGGCACATTTATCGAGATCAAAGTAAGGATTGTTAAACTCTTTTTTTTACACATTATTACATCTTTTTGACACAGTTGTGTGCGGTTATTGCAGTATTATTCTAATCCTCCACCACTATTATACAAATGGCTCAAGAATGCAATGATTATCTCAAGGCCGGAGCATTAAAAATGTTCTAACACATTTTTTGTGATATACATAATATAATTATATGTGTTTGTGTTTAGTAGAATTGTAAGAAATAGAAGAAAAAAATTCTGAAAAGCAGAAAATTTATTTGAGTCCCTGACGGGAATCGAACCAGTAACCTGACGGGTTTGATTTCCGTCAGGGGCTCAGATAAATTTTCTGAGTTAACAAGCTTGAGGAGCATGCGTAATTTCGATCTATACACACCAAGCTACCACATGCCGCGCAACATGGGTCAATGCTCGTAAGTCTTTAAATGTGTGCTATATACATCTTTAAAAAGTATTTCATTGTTTTTGCTGTCTGTTCACGAGCTAGCAGTAAATTAGCATATCTTTTTTCGTTGGTAATTTCCCTGCATTTCGAACTCCCCCGGGAGTTCTTGTGATTTGCTGACCACCCTGACTAAATTTGACCGTGCGACGTCATTTGTTTTTTGAATGAAATTCGAGATTGGAACAAGTCTTAAATACGCAACGAGCACCGGACTTGGAGTAATAAGATGGCGGCCGTGTGATTCCAGTAAGCTCTATCTTTACGACTGGAGAGAGAACTCCAGTCTATCGGCCAGGGAAAAAGTGAAGCCAACCAAACATGGCTGACATGGAGGCTAATTTTGCACGTCAGTTTCAGGCCCTTGCGCTGTCTTGCATGTTAGTTCCAGTCCTTTACACGACTTTTACTGTTTGGTTCGGCTTCGAAACATTTACAACTACGGAAAATTAGTTCTAAAGAAATTATACCAGAAGAATTTTTTATGGTCAAGTATGTAAAAAGACTCAGAAATGCTATGTGGCCTACATGTCTGAAAATGGTAAACAAACTGTAAAAATGTTTTCGAGACTCTTTCGCGAGATTTATTGTTAGTTTTGCCATTCCTTTTCACAAAAATTATACTCTGTCACTTCCTCAGATACTTTTTAAACATAGTTCAAATTGAAATATTTATTTCTGTCTTTTTAAGTGATTTTTTGCCTGTGTTTCAACTAGAAGTAATGAGACAACACGGAAAAGTCGTGTGGGAGACTAAAACTGGCGTGCAAAACCGCGTAGGGGACTGAAACTGACGTGCAAAACTCACCTCCATGTCCGCCATGTTTGGCTTCAGCTGAGGGCGGGAAGATCTCTCTCCAGTTATTTACAGAGCTCACTGTGTGATTCGAAATTTTGACTGCTGGCGACAGTGATCGGCTGGCCATAGGAGATGCTCAGTTCAGTTATGCTGAGATCAGCGGGGCCGTAGGTATTTTATTCCAGCGGTGACTTGGCTCGTTCAGCAGGTTGACCCGGATGAAACCCCACAGCCAGCAGATAGCTTTAAAAAGTGTAAGATAAAACATTCCGAATGATTGTGTCATTTTGAAATCTCAAGATTCGAGTCACTACGAAGACGAGAACAAATGGAATTGTGACATTTCGACTTTATTACAAAGTTATCTGCAGTTGTCACCTTGTCACATGATCACTTTGTAATAAAGTCGAAATATGACAGTTTCATTCATTCTTGTCTTAAAGTTGACTTTAAGTTCGAATTGTCAACATTAGAGTTTCCGTGCAAATGTTTTGTCGTTGTTTGCTTTCGTCCACGTTATCACGAACTTTTCCTTGAATTCAACTAAATTGGCTGAGGTTACTGCCTGTTAATTTAGTAAGTTCGCTCTATCTTAGTCAGCCCCCAAAACCTGCCGGCAAGCTAAGCTAAGTCCTAAATTCTAATTTCCTTTACAGCTCTTTCTCCAACCCTTTCTTTACTTCCTTGTCAAAATTCAAAGAAACGAACTTAATTTCTAACGATTTAGTTAACAACTTAAGGTAACTTAAACAGCCCTTACGATTATCCAAGATTTCTCGACAGATGGAAATTTTGTAAAAAAAAAAACCTCAAAGCTTCGGTACAAGGAAAACTTGACCTGAAAATAAGTTTGACTGGTTAAATAATCCTTTGAGTTTATATATAGCAGTTATTGCATATCACCTCCTTTCTGCTTTTAAGAAGCTCAGTTCCTTTTCAGCGTTAAGATACTTAAAAATTGAAATGCCCAAGTCTTATTTTGGGATTTGACTAGTCGCAAGTCCGTCAAAGAAAACCGACTTGGTGATGAAGTAATCTCCCCAGCAACCTTAAGTGGATTATCCAGATATGAAACCGAAAAAATAAAAAAAAAAAAACAGGGCAAAAATACATGTATCTCTTAGCTAAAAAAACAAATCGAGGTTTTTGAAACTCCCATAAACTCCAAAGCGCAAATACTGAGAGCTCAGGCATGAATTTGTTCAGTCATGTTTGCGGATGGTGGGTAACGAAAGAGAAACTTTATATTTAAGCTGGCAAAGTAACTGCGGCTGTAGAATTGGATTAGAAGCAACCACGGTCAATCGAAGCATGGTCTGGGAACTCACTTAACTTCAAAGTGGTTAATAAAGAAAGATAATGTGGTTGCGACTTACGTTAGAAGTGACCCTCAAAGTGCACAAATGTTTTGTTTTATGGCCGAGTTTCATGGACGATTGAGTTTCAACCCAGACGTTTCTATTGATGGTTTGATCATTCCACATGTATATTTTACAGTGCTCGGTAATATTAGATGAAATTGAAACAAAATACAGATCAAAGAGCTTCTAAACCATATCATCCAGTGGAAGAAAGTCGCATTAAAAATTGAAAGAATCTACTGATAGATTCAATTCTCAAGTTTTCGGATTCTAATTTCTATGCTTATCATCTCGACTTTATATAATGATATAAAGAAGCCGTTAGCCGACACGTTGGGCGTGTCTCACAAGAGACTGAAGCAGAATAGGAACACGCAGAATGAACGGTCATCGCAACGTTGATTAAGCTGAGAATGAAATAATATTATAAAAATAAAATGTTACTGAAATATAATAACATGAAGGAATGAAAACAAAATTTCGTTTTTCAATGCGACCCTCGAATGGATCTGATCAACGGGCAAGCAAAATTAGATTTTCGTGACTCGTGGAAATCTCTGACGAGAACACTATTGCAAGCCAGTAACCTTTTGTGGTTTTGTCTGAAGATTAAGTCGAATAATCCGTATATAGCGGTTGTATGACTTGTATGACTTTTATTGGTAATTGATAAACAATTGAAGAAAACACGACCGATATAAATTCGTGTATGCACCTTTTGACAGCTTATCATACTTAATTAACCTGGATAATCCATTCTTAATAAAAAGAAAGACGTCTCTCTGCCTCTTTCAATTAACTATGGATTATCCAAACATTTGGATTAAATAATATTAATCACGATCACCCCCAAATCGTAACTTTGCTCTTTTTTAAATACCATCAATCTGTTTGGGTGATACTATTTCATGCTCGCTTGGAATGCCATGTTCTCTATGACTGGATGACGTATCGATGAAAAAGAATCAATGTTGATTTAAGTGAATTTTCAGATTAGTTCCTCTAGCTTGTTAAACTAGTCTAAAGTTGGCAGGTTGTTTCGCTGGGAAAATAAGTATTTGCAGGTTCACGAATGACCCTGTGCCTCGAGAATTCTAATTTATCTTGGATACCATCTTTGTTCTTTAAAGTAATCTGATGGCCAGAACTGAGCGGCCTAACACAATAATAAGGAGGTTATGAACTATACACCTATGGTGTAACCTTTGATCACCATCTTAGTTTCTAGACCTAATCCGTATTTCCTGACAATAAAGTTTACGCCAGCTTAATAATTGGAAGCCTGGTATTATCACACAAGTAGATTGCACATTCCACGGCAAATATTAAAGAGGAAAGATTTAGAGCTGAGCCGGATATACCTTCTTGTCGGTTATATCCCATGGCATCAACCTACCATTTTGGATTGGACACTGTGGGAGATGTAATCCTGACTTGACCTGTCTGGCTGGCAGTTGGGGTTATACACCTTGCTTTTTTCTCTTTGCAAAAAGGTTATTGCGTGTTCGATTGTTGAGCATTTTTGTTCGCAACTAAAAAACTGTATTTCAGATGCCAAACCCTTTGTCTTCGCTTTGTCTTGGTACATGGGAAGTTATTAAGGAAACAGCTCTTTGCGAAGGTCGATGCAAAGGAGACGAGGGTAGACTTCTTCAAACTTACGCTTTGTACTCATTGTTGTCTGGAAATAACTGCAAGGTATGGCGTTGTACTGCTGGATGTTCACTGCTCATTGTTCAAGAAGGATGAGTGCAAGTATGACTTACTTTACTGCCACAATTGTTAAGCCGTATGCCAGAACAAATGTACTTAATAAAAGTGCGCATTGCTAAGTGAAGAGCATTAAATGCTGTATTCTTGCTGTGTCTGAGCAGCTTGCACACTTATAGCCCTTCCCAGACTTAAATTCAGCCATAAATAGTTCTTTCTAATTCTATAAACAACGAGATTTTCGGTTATTAAGTTTTTTTAAAATATAAGTTAATTAGGGATTTTAAGGGCGAAAATGAATTTGAACTTCCTGTGTTAACAAGTGGAGATACAGCGTTATTCGTGTGAGTTGGCTGTATTTCACTGAGCTACAAATCTACCTTACTTGAACGCGTCGACGAATTTCACCAAAGACCAGCTTCAGCTATCAAGAAAAACCAGGCCTTGTCACGTGATGGTCAAAGCTGTATATGATGGATTTATCGAGTGGACAAGGGCCAAAAAGGTTCGTAATCTGTCCAATCTCTCCTCCTGGGACAGCAAAAATATAAATAATTCATCGGGAAAATCGGGAAAAAAATCGGGAAAATAATTCATCGGGAAAACAAATTGCTGGTTAATTGACATGCAGCAAATCGGATACATCATCATCATCCTGATGTACATAAAGTACCCGTTTCACCATGGTTACACAGATGCATTCTCATTAAATATTCGCGTCCGAACTGTGTAGGATTAAAATTTACAACTGCCAGCCTTGTAAATCAGATACAGATCGGCCGCTCATATTGCACCTATTCTTCATTCAAATCATTATTAATTCATAACTGAAAAACAAAAGAAATCAATGATTAATCAACACTTGGATACAGTACCGTTAGAATTTACATGCGCCTTGGCTCAAATGCTTCGTACCCCCAAACAGCTCTTAAACACAAACCTTCAGATGCATTCGTTGGATAATTGATATCGAGTATTCATGCCTTATCTATTACTTAAAGATTCACTTCTTTGAAACTCATTAACAATTCATCAGGAAAGCATAAAAGGAAATTGTGATCGAGATGTTCTTTGATACATGTACCTCGATCAAACACAAAATAAATAAAGCTAGTTTTAACCTCGATTGTTTCCTAAAATACTGTTTTTTGGGGGGAGATATATTAAACCAGATCCATGATGAAAGTGTCTAAACTGCGACGAAACATCAGGGACAGCGTTTAAAAAGCTCGATTTCTCCTCAGCCACCATGTCCGATATGTTTCAAGTAAATTAGTTTCAGATGAAAAAAATTTCTTTATTTTTTATATCTAACTGAAACATTTTCTCACTTGAAATACGTAAATTACAAGTGAGATGGGAAAGCTAAAGGACCTTCGCAGACTCTTACCGTCAGTAGTTCAATCCTGCTCGCAATCAAATGAACGACAGAAAGAAAGAGTCTTTACATATGCTGGTTGAACCGTATCATGTAAATTAACTAAGCTCTTCTCTTTAAGACAGTAGCAATTGATACACCAGGCGGAAAGCTTAGTTTAAAAATGAATATAAGTGCCCAGCAAGCGATTTTGAAAAAAGACGTAATAAAAAGAATAACATTTATTTGCTGACGTTTCGTTGTGATGTAAGCAACGAAACGTCAGCAAATACATGTTATTCTTTTTATTATTTCTTTTTTCAAAATCGCTTGCTGGGCACTTATATTCATTTTTAAACTAAGCTCTTCTCCCTAGATGTCCAGTGATGAGCATCCGTCAAGAGTTCAATGTTATTACTGAACGGAACCGGAGTACTGAGAGGAAACTTGCTGTACTCAGTAGACTCTAAGACAACTTTACGGCTAACTGCACAGAACCGGAATTGAACAAAGTGAGAGCTGCGCAATACCACTTCATGTGTCACCAACACCCTATAGAAAATAGTGGGTTCCATTAGCGTTAGGATGAATCTTGTTCTAGGTGACCATCTTAAAAAGTAGCACATCAAAGTATAACCACATTTATTGGACTTTAGGTTGTAAAAATGAGTGTAGTGCTTTTTCTATAGAGTAGATATACTAGCTCGGTACAGAATGTACTACGAAGACAGTTCAAGACGTTAATTTGACTGCTGTAAGCTGGGGTAACTTTATTTGCTTTAATAAAAACTCACAAGTTCAGTGGTTGCAACTGTACCATTTTAATCCAGTTAAAAGGTGAAAACCACAAAGTAAGGAGCATTGCTCGATGTTCGATGCACCATCGCTAAACCCGACTTTTTGTACTAAATTTTCACATTTTTCCAGACGGTATATCTGAATATAATAAAGATATTCTAACTTAAGGTGAAAACTTTGCTAAAAATATTTTATCTTTAATATCTGTTCATAAATCATGCCACGTTCATTGACGGCTAAAAATTCTAAGATCTTGTTCTAGTTCTTATGTACACAAACGTGGAAGCCCCTTCCCTCTTATATAAGGGCACACAAGTACAAATCAACGTTTGGAAAGCAAGCTATACAAAGTGAGTACCCAATCCTTGGGCAAGCCGTTGATTCCTCCGTCGATATTCGACAAGATTTGTGTGACCCCGCCATTTGACATTTCCCACATCGTGTCTTGTCGTCGAAGGCCGTCACTCCCTCGAATCTTTCGCCATTTTGTCCGGCGATTTTGGAACCAAGTCTTGATCTGGCGTTCCGTCAACTTGAGGTCTGTAGCCAACTCCTTTCGTTTACAAGAAGAGATGTATTTTGTCTGTTGGAACGTTTTTTCCAAGGCGTCTCGTTGTTCGGCAAGAAAAGGCGAACGGCTTTTCAAATGAGTAAGAAGGTCCTCGTTGAAGCTCGTTGATGATTCGGAAAAAGAACTTGGTTCCTGGCCATAGCATGATGCAAGCTGGATTAAACCTTTTTGAAAGTAACAGAAGAAACGAATTTCTGATTAATTTTTATCGGAATTGAACCAAACAAAAATTAATGCCGTATTTTGTTAACTTCTCGTAAATGAACTTCTCCTAAACGAATCTTAGTAATATCAATGACGACCAAAACGCTTTTATGTCCATATGTGTCTTTATATAATCGAGACGTTTTGGAGTCTTATATACCTTCCGTATACTCAGATAAACTTAGATGTAGGTTGAAACAAATACCGTTATTTGTCAGGGGCGAGAAGATCAATTATTTGCCTCTCAGCGACCCAGATAAGTCACAATATTTTTAGATGGCCTAGTTCAATAATTGTTTTATTATTCGATTTGTTTTCTTAGTTTCAAGTTTTTTTACTTTCAGAATCTTGTCAATCTTTTTGACAACTGAGGAATGTGATGCGCATGGGCAAAGTATGACTTGCAGGCAGTTATTTGCAGGTGAGATTTCCGTCCTTCAGCCAATTAGAAAGGTGAGGAAATAATCGAATAACAGAGCATTTTAGTCCTTATTAATAGAACAAAGGCTCGACAAATAAGAGGCTCAATGACAGTTTGTTTATATCAGTTTCTCCAAAGGTGTGAGCAATTGTTGGGAACATCTAGTAATTAATCATAATTGCTTCAAAAAAAAAAGAAAACGTGGAAACTCTACCTGGATTAGACAACCAACGAACCTTCGTCAAGCTCATGATCTCAAGTAAACGATTTCTGAAACAATGAGCTTGACGGACGTTCGTTGATCGTCTGATATACTCCAAGCTCCCACATGGACAACATTTGTGTTCAACTTTCAATGTCTACGTGGTATTATTATTGCAATGTTTCAGGCACATCTGAGGAAAATGCCAAGAACTAGTTGACCCACTTCATCGACCCACTTCATTTAAATCAAGCATTCGTCCTAATAACTTACGTAATGATACAATAGCGTCATGACGCAAGTCTATTGGAATCCTAAGTAGCAAAATTGGATCAGGGCACTAATGAGCAGTTTTGATACAGCCGCATGGGAAAGCGAATCCCAATGGATCTACTGGAACATTAACTTCTGGTACATTACATTGGTCGTTGAATTAGTTACAGCTAAGCGGACTGGGTACAAGACTACCAAATCGAAACTTCTATCGGCTTGAGATACGAGATTGACTAGAGCTTTTGAAGTAGCTGCAAATTAACAT
>JBAHVQ010000309.1:419399-441537 GCA_036872915.1 Nanipora kamurai | reverse complement strand
ATTGTGTTCACTCCTTAGCCCTTTATTTCAGCGCCAGAAACTATAATATTACAATTGGATGACTAATTACGTTGCACTCATTATAAATACTGCAATCTAAATTGAAAGCTAATTAAAACTAATTCTATTAAAATACTTAATTATTGCCTTGGAAAATGAATAATCCATGTTAACTGTTAAGTACTGGAAAAACCTGGGCCCAAACCCTCGGGAAGACTTGAGGATTATGAGATTTGCCATATCCAACCACACGCATGCTAGGAAGACTTATGTGTTTGCGTCACTTCCTGTTGACGTAAGAAACGAACTCATGCCAAACATTGCCAAACATGAGCGGGAAAGATTTCCACTCCACAGCCACTCACAATGGCAAGTTATCAGTAATGCTAACTCAAGCTTAAATAACACAATCCCTGATGTGTATTGCAAGAATTACGTTCCCTTAACAAGTTTCAATGTTTCTTTAACTTTTGAACTCCGTTAATTCTTCAAACGATTTAAAATAGGGGTCAAAGTTATTCAAGCTAAAAATTTGATAATGGGAACCCTTCGTCTTTACCACTGCCCACTGGTCAACAGAAATTTTATGAGTGATGTACTGATGACGTTTATGTGGTAATCCAATGGAAAACCGATATTTTATTCATTTCTTTGCTCAGTAAATGGCTTACACCTAAATTTTATTGCACTCATATGTATTTGTCAAGTTATTTAACCAATATTCTAGAATATTTAATCCTCATTATTCGATTTCTTATCTTGCAATGCTGGCCACTCACCGGAGACAAGCTATGTCTACGGTCTCTCATCATTTATTTCCTAACATACTCAAAGATTTTTAGTCTGTGTTTCCTTTATCATGATTAAAGTTGCACCAATAAGTAAAAGTCAATTGGCGATGACACCAAAGCATTTCTAATGTGTAGTTAAAATCAGGATAAGGACATTACAGAACCGCAGCCTTTCGCTCAACACTAAAATGTTTCGCAAACTTCTTATTGTGTCATGGTTTCACTGTGCAAAAATCCGCCCAGGAAAAACTCGCAATCTAGACAGAGATTTCTGATTTCTGACAGACAACGTTTCGTTTTCTGTGGTTTCTTCGAAAATATTTAGGAATGGAAATCTATAATTTTTATTTGCTCACAGTATTTGTTTATCGAGAAAGTTTCACTTGATTCACGACGATTTTGTAGCTCGAATTCTGTATCAGCTTGTGAAGAGACAACTGAACTAAACTGACAAGCGGGAAAACGCCATGTTTCTAGTACCACGCTCCTCGCGACAGTACAAATATCTAGTTAAAGCACGAAATTCAGGGATTCATGAAATTTCCAAACAAGAATTCATCGACAAAGGGTTATTATGTTCTTTTTAGACCTAGTTGACCACAGGAATAGACGATCAAGCCAATCAGTTCAAGAATAGGTCTTTGGACGAAAAGAATGGAAATGAGACATAAAATAAACCCGAAGGATCAAGGACATACACGTGCCAAAACCACTCACTTCCAGTTACATCATGACCATTTGAGAAACAACCGACATATTACTCAAACTTCTGAACTCAACAATCTTGGCAAATGTAATATTTGGAAACTTATTCTAGCTTTGAAATAGACTTTCTCAATCTTATAAATAATTCATATGAAAAAAAAGCAAAGGAAAATCTTTACCAAGACATCTTTTGATACTATGATCAAGCGCTTGCATAACTTAAGTCAACCTTTACCACGATTTTCTCTGAAATAATTATTCATTTCAGAAGCTATATCAAGCACTCCCGCGAGTGTTCGACCCTCGAAGATTGTTTAAAAAAACTTGGCTTCGCCTGGTTTTCCAAACTTTCTTTGTAGTTTTGATTTCTGGGAACACCTTCTCTCGAGTTTGATATATTATAAACAATGTTACGTCTGTTCCGTATTAGATAAGAGAATACCCAGAGTGTATCCAATCGAATTCTTCTAAATATTAATTTTTCTTGTGTTGCTTTGGTACTCAAGAAATGGTTCAATCAGCAACTAACAAAGTTTACCAAAGACAGCCAAAATGTTTTTACTGATTATTTAGCATGATATCTTTTGAGTAAACCGGTTGCCTCCATTTACTATATAAATAACTTTTTATCATTACGAAACCGTTTACAATAAATATAATTGTGAACAGTAGATATTAAGTTAAAACCTCTTAATTTGCCATGGCTGGAAGCACGGTTTTCTGAGTACCTGTGTCTCCGAGATTTAGCATATTCCATTTAATCTTTTATTAGTATTTTAGAGTGACTTTGGTCAAAGTGGTCCCGAAAGGATGTGTCCTTGAGCTCTCCTTGATTAATGAAAGATAAACGTCATACTTACTTAAAATAGCCTGGGAAAAGTATTGCAAATTTTTTCCACAAATAGTTTTGAGTACTCTTGACAGAAACTGCGGTTTTTGAGAGATCATGGAATGTGGTGTTTAAGCAGGTTTAAGTCTTAATCTCTAGGAACAAAAAAAAACCCGATAAAACAACTACGGCATTGACACGTTTTTGTGCCAATGTGACCGACGTGATCTCCTTGTTTCTTAACCTTGAGGAATTTTTCCTTGTCTCTTGCAGATGATGTATGTTAAATGCTTTTTTTAATTTTCTGCACTTTTTTGTTTGTAATTACGAAACTTGAAGGAAAATTAAAAAGTTCGACGATGGTGCTCTGCCAAAAAACGAGAGGAACATGAGATACTTTTTTGGCAAAGCACTACCTTTAAAATTCTTTACTTTTCATTATAAACTTCCGAAGCCGCGTCCTATTTTTTATATTATCCAAGGAAAATTTCTTGGAGTCAAGTTAAGGTAAATTTATTGAAAAATAAAACAAGTCGTATTTTACCAATTCAAATATTTCTGGTTAGGTATGCTTGGTCTGATTGGATCTGAAAATTAATAGGAAGGATTTTTCCAACCCAAGCCACACAATATCTGATCCATCAGGCAACTAATTCGTGCCAAAAATTCAAACGCCGGCCGCCATTATCCTCGTAAGTGAAAAGAGTAAAATGTTTGCCGTTCAGGATAAACTTATCATTACTTTATCCTAAACAAACTTCAGGTTTTTATTTATCTTGGAGCTCGGTTAGTTCTTTGGATAGCTTTACGATGACGTATATATTTCAGTTAAATCTACAAATCGGTTTACCACGACGGTTGCTATAGGATATGGTCGGTGTATTGAAAACGTTGGAAAATTTAATGCCTGTATGATCCAACTGGTAGATTCACTATTTCCTGCTTTTATTAACTCAAAATTGTGGAATCTGCATTTTTCATTCCTTGGAACATAATCTGAGAATGTTCAAGTCTGCACTGCTCTTAGGTGAGGAAATTTCCTTCAACAAAAAACAAAAACATCTATCGCTGGGTGTTTGTAGGGTCAGAAGTTCATCAGGAATGAAGCGACAATTAAACATGTAGTATTAGACATCTCAAACTGCTGATAAATCAAAGGCTGTATAGACATAACCATGTTTGCTGTTGTTTTCAACAGAGACTGAAACCAGCAAAAATAGTTACCATTCAAGGTTAAGTGCAAATAAACAGGTAAACGAGCGAGCGAACGTAAAAAAAATGTATGGTTTATAGCTTTAGTGCCGATTGTATGAACGGTCTACAAATCTACAACAAGTTTACACAGCCTTATGGCATTATACAGGAAGGATATATGTACAGTAGTTTGTATCCCAATATATAGGATATATAAGGGTATATATTAGCAGGAGGAGAGGTGTCGTATACTGTTGGCCTAGGACCAAGATGGCTGACCATGGCGGTGACTTCCTTAAAAAGATCAGCACGAAAAGTGGAGTTACCTTAGTCACACCAGAGGCATAAGTCGGTATTGTTCTCATCTTTATCATCCTAACTAAAAATAGTACCGGTTTGCTTGTAATTTTAAAATAGGATCTTGTCGAATTTATTTAGTCGTAGTGTTTCTTCAAGCTTAGTTTGGGAGCTTATCGAGATTTCTGATTTCTCAGGTCCGTCTTTCCCTTGTAGAAAGATAATAAAATCCCAGTAAAGAAACTCTGCTTTGTACGTGTCGTGTCGCTCTCCTAGTATCTGAAGGTTAGCGGTATACGGAATCATTTTCTCAGCTTCGAAGGTAATAAAGACAAGTAAATAAATATTTGGAAGTTATGGAGAACGAATCGTGTTCCCTTTTCATTAGATTTCGTAAAGCTTATCCACGTTATCGAAAGTTTTGGCTGAAGTTACGCTTCTTGTACATTTTCTTTATTCAACTTTGCCCTGTAAAGCTCTAGTTATTTTTTCACTCTTGTTATGTACTTTATCACTTGAATACAACTGTATATTAAGAAATGACAGACCTACATTCGGAGAAACTACCACGATGTGTTTCTTTCCTTCTGTTCATTCGACACCTATAAAGTTGCCTGTCTCTGTGGCTTTATTCCTTGGCCAGATTGTTGTGATTTTTCTTGCATCAGCGCTCAAGGGAATTCGTTCAATAAGCAGGATTTCAAGTATGTGAAAAAATAATAACTGAACCTCTTCACAGTAACGTCGAGCTGCTTTCGAAACACAAGCACATATACAACTTCACAAAACATCATAAAACATCGTGTGGTATGTTTAGTTGAATCTAAGAAACGTATCGTACCTTCCTCCATTCTCTAGATCCACTGCAAAAATTTTTGCGTTTTCAAATAACTCCCCCAATCGAATTGTGTTTGCATTTGCAAGGGATAACTGTATACTTCTCCTTTACCCTCACAACCAGGACTATACAAAAGCCTGCGAGGTCCTTACAGAATCGTTTATGAAGGTCCTTAACTGCTTTAGGGAAGAGAAAACCTGCCTTTAATTACTATAAGTTTAATCAACGTTAATTCTCTGAAATTGTACCTGACAAATACGTGTACCAAGTAATAGCTTGTGACGATGTAACAGCCAAACATCTTCCCTACCCTCTTAGCATACGAAGTAAAGTGACGGAGCCAAATGCAAACACAACGAAAAGTTCGGGGCTAAGTAGTGTTCACAAAATGAGTGGCCCTTCTGTGTCGCGATATACAGACACGAGGCAGAACCAAGTGTCTTTATATCCCGATACAGAACGAACACGAATTTTGTAAACTACTAATAAGTCGTCCATTATTACTACATTATAGAGTTAGTAGAAAGAAAAGTTTAAAAATACACCCGCAAAAATTGAATTTCAGTGTTCGAGAGCTGATGCAAAACTGGTTGATACAGACGCTAGTGGATGTAAATGTGATACAGAACTGATTTTTATTTAATTAGTTTTGTATCATGATACACAGAAACTGATGAAACCTTAAGTTCTTTTGAATTTTCCTCATGAATTTTCCTCATTTCCACAAGATGTTCCACAATTCGTCGTTATAAGTTCGATTACCAAACAAAATAATAGCGCAAATTGCTTGCAATCCAACTCTTCTCGTTTAACGGTGTAAAAATACAGGCACTGTATAAAAAAACGTAGAAAGTTGAAAGGTTGGTAGACTGCCAAATACATGTAGAAACAGTCTGACGTTTTGAACAAAGGTTCTTCTCCAGAGAATGAAACGTAGTCTTCTGAGAACAGATTGTATACAGGGATAGGATTGTAAAGGAGTGTACAACCCCATGCAGATCATCAAGCTGAAATATCACTGATCTCAAGAGAAAAAAGGTTATTCTTTCATGGATATAATACTCCCCAGCTACAAATGTGTTAATCATCAAAGGTAGTGAACATTGAAGCTGCTTATTCAATACAATTCTAACCTGTAACTTCAATTCTTTTAAGCCAAAAATCTCCACGATCTGAGAAGTAATTGCGCAAAATAAAGAACAGACAACATAGCCCTCTGCCATTGAAAAGTCCGGTTTAGAACGTCAACTGATGCCCCAAAGAATAACTAGCGGCCATGATAATTATCTTGCTCATTTACATGCGTAACAGAATCAACCACAAACATAAGCAAACCGCTGGTTCCAGCTTTCGGTGCACAAGCAAAGGCGTTACATTGCTTTCTTCTTTTTCCTGCTCACCTCGTTCGTTAGCTCAAAAATTGCCATTGCTTTTGGGTCGGTCTAAGCTTAGCGCTTTTCACTTTTGTGCCTAATTGTCTACACTAATGCTCTTTTGGTACAAATAAACCTTGATAGGTAAATAGATATCTTGATAAAAAAGAACACACTAGAAGTCGATAAAATTACCTTAAATTAGACATTTGTTACAGTGCCTTTTTGATGTTTAGTTTTATTGAAAGAGATTTAGACTGCCCCTTTCTTGGTCATAACAACTTAATTTGGTCTAATAAAAAAATGAAAGAGATTTAGACTGTCCCTTTCTTGGTCATAACAACTTCATTTGGTCTAATAAAAATTACTGATTCATTGGTGAAACAGGAAAGTTAGAAACTAAAAATGTAACTTACGTATATCACGCAATACGAAAATATCCGAAAAATTACTTTATAGAGAATCCATGACTTGCTACACTTAAAAAATGTCGAAACTTGAACATCCCCATACAGTTTGTATTTGTTGCATCGCTTTAATGTTGTTTTCTTTGGTAATAACGTTGAGCAGAACACAGTTTTGATATCTTGCCGAACCTTCCGGGTTTTCTGGATGAAAGAGTTATTTTTACAATTGGCAGCGATACATGGGAATAACTAGATGGATAATTTTATGATTGTCAACTTCGTGTTGGCGGAAATAAGGCTACCTCCGGTACTAACAGAACTAGAATGAGATCTAGAGAAGATTAGTGAAGGTTTTTAAACTAAAAGTGTTCCTGAGCCATTGAGTAATCTGATAAAAATACAGAAGAATGGAAATTCTGCGAGATATGTTCAGCTGCACTGGTATTTGAGTGAATTTTTGAGAAAACATATAAGCAAACAAGAAACCCGAAACGATCGTAAAATTCCATAAAATATCTTTTTATATACTAGATTCATTAAGATGATATAAATGAGGGACTTAAAAGGAGGTGGAGACACACTAAATCTTAACAACCAACAGATGCAATATATACAGAATTGGAGATACGATGAAACCTTACTCGTGATCCTTAGAATTCAATCCACTTACTGCATGATGTTAAACTTTGGGTAATTTTCGATAACATTTTTGCGGGAACTCCTAACTCTTTAACTCTAAAGTCTTTTAAGCAACGTCGAGATGTTTACTGGGGTGTGTCAACATCGGTGTGATTTTAAAGCCGTTACAGTATGGGACTTCTGATTCAGTTTTTACCATGAAATTCGTGAATTTTTACTCTCTCTCTTCCCTCTCTTGCTTTGTCTCCGTCTCTCTCTGTCTCTCTGTCTCCCTGTCTCCCTGTCTCTCGGTCTTTGTCTCTCTCCCTCTCTCTCTCCATCTGTTAACCTTTCTTTCAGCAGCAAAATGTCTATCGCCCCCTCTTTTACTTATCTATTGTATTAAACCGTGAGACGTAAACTGGTCAATACTTTTGGAACGTTTGACAGGAAGTTTTTGTTTTCAATACCACTTCTAAACCCTCGAAAATTTCCGCTGGGAGTATAAAATCTCTTGAGTATTTGTGGTATTTCGCAAATATAAAATAGATAATACAAATTTCATTTACGTAGTTATGAATATATCAATATATCCGCCCATGCATGCAAATGTAAATAATATATGTATGGATGTATGTATGCGAGTATGTATGTATGCGAGTATGTATGTATAAAATTATACATGCATATATTCTTGGGCATGTATGTGTATATGCCTATGTATTGCAGGCATGTATGAAAGCTTATATGTATGTATTTATGTATGTACGCACGTATGTATGACATTGTATGTATGTATGTTTACGTGAATGTATGTAATATTCAAAAACCGAGTAGGAGTGCTTTATCAGATAGAAAACACGAGGCGACAGCCGAGTGTTTTAGATCTGATAATACATCATCTACGAGTTTTTTAAATGACTTCTAAAGCGAACCACTTTATACGCTAATTGACGAAGAGAGTTTGGCAATTAATGTTTTTTGAACTGCAATAATTTTATAAGAAAAGTGAGCAAGATCTATATCAGATATAAAGATCTGTTACGGCTATGATTTTCCATTGTGTTTTCCTCATGAATTGTTAATCAGTTTTAGAAGTATATATGTATGTATATGATTGTATATGTATGTATGTAAGCATGTGTGTATGTATGTATGTATGTATGTATGTATGTATGTATGTATGTATGTATGTAAATGTACATAATGATTATATATGATAGTATCTTAATCGAAAAGAAGCTAATATTCCATCCAATCTTTGGCTTACTATTTACATCCGAATATCTATAAAGTATATTATTTAGGGGCCGAAATATTAAATAGAGGCCAAAACGAGTTCCGTTTGAAAAACATTCCATGATGTTAAGACGAGAGCACGGTTCAACTTACAAGGTCAAAATCTCTTCCTTTCTCTAGGTTCGTTAACATTAGAGTTTCTTTTTTGTTTTATTAGAATAGCCCCATCCGCGAAATCATTTTACTTTTGCATAGAAAATGTACACAAAGCCGTTCTCTTCACATTTTTCTTTTGTCTTCTTAACAATGCCCGAGAGCTGATGATATCATCAAAGTGAGTGTCAAAGGAATTAATAGATACTACCTATGTACACTGTTTATTGCATTTTCCTCGTTGAAGGATACTAATAACACTACTGGCATCATGCAGAATTAGAACAAGAAATAAGCCCCCTAAACGTTCAGAAAATTGCTCAACCGTTTCCAGCAAAACTTATGGTACTTTACTATTCCCAAATTAGTGGATTTCCGGAGGCTTTAGTGATTCTCCCTCTCCTCCTTTCGTTTACGGTTTGAACCAAGCATTGGTGAACGGCAGTTCTCTAGCGCTCACAATGTTTCTGATAAATTAAGAATGAAGATGTTCCTTTGTAGTTTTTTGCATTTTCCTTTCCCCCCTTACTTTACAACGCAATACATATTGCTAAATACCTTGTCATCACGCTTTGATTTTCAAACAACTATGTGATTCCGATTTGAAAGAAAAGAGAGAGAAAGCGAGGACTGATTTTTTCAATGGCAATTTAGTACAAGGAAGGCAGATATGGCCAGATATTATAAACATCAGTAGAGTAGAAACCAGGCAAACAGCACGAATTGGTGAGAGATAGCAGGCCTTACTAGCAAGCGTTTTGATATCATTGCACAGGTGTTGAGAACTTTGGGCAATGTATAACCTACACACAGCCTGCTTTGCTCCAAATCTCGCTCTAGTTTGATGAAAATGAGAAAAATATGTATCTGAACCTAAAGAAACCAAAGGAATCACAGGTATAAGATCTGAGTCAGTGCCGAACGTTGGACAATGCTCACTGATAACTCGATCCAAGGTCAGTTCGAGATTGTTATCCTTTAACTTCTAAGTGTGAATCTCAGGGTGTTATTCAAACGATGCGCTGGAAAAATGCCTCAAACAGTATCCGGATAGTACCGCTGTTTCCTTTTCCACTCTTTTCGACATTTATTAGGGCTGCATCTGAAAACGAGAACCGATGAATGCAAAGAGGGGTAGAAGGATTTTGCTGCCGGGAGATGACAGACATTATCGAACTTGGAGAACCAGGAGAATCAGAAAGAGAAGGACTAGGATCTTTTAAATTTCTCTCTTCTGCGATAAGCGTTAAAGACTTTTACATCTTAACGAATAATAAGTAAAATTACAAATCATATTTTGACCAAGTTATAGGATGAAGTGTGAATTGACTGTGTCACAGGAAGGTAAAGCTGAATGCCAAGAGAGGGGTGAACCACGCAATGTTATTTCGATAATGACGTTTTTTAGTGCTTGAGAATATACATTTAATGCTTACATGTAGAGTCCTTTGAGTAAAACGTTGGCTATCGGGTGAACCTTTTTTTTGTGTGCGAAGATATGTGCAGATGTATAAATATATGCTTATTTACGTAAATATTTACTTATGTAACCTGTGTTTTATGTAATATATTTCATTTGGACAGCCATGTGTTAGTCCTTCATATCTTGTCTTCATCTCGAAAACAAAGTTTTCCTTGAAAGCCAACAAATATATGTGAATACACAAGTTCTACCATTACAATAATTAACCCAATAACAGTCACAAAGTTATTTAGTTACTCTATGCAGTTGTTTACGATCGTGAGGAAAAAAGACGTGTATTTAATTGATGAAGGTTTGGACGTGAGAAATGGAGTTACATGGCTTTATGCGTCCATCTCCTGGATGTTTGCCATAGCTATATCTGTTACAGGTACTTAACACGTACAAACTCACAGTTGCCCCATATGAAACGTTGTTAAGCCTTCACCATATCACACGAATAACTTGAGTTGTGTACGAATCGCATGATGTATGGTTGTGCATTGTGGACTTTCGTGCAGCAAGTTAGGGGCAGGTTTACGATTATTATTTTGCTTGTAAGGAGGTGGAAAATATTTCGAAGAGTCATTTTTGTCTTCTCTAAGATATGAACAACTTACTATGGTTGTCTTTCGACACTTTATTGATTGTTTCTTCAGGGCTCCTCACTTCTCTTTTGGTGTCAAACTTTTCAAGATTCTCTCTGGCAGCGCCTCGTCTTTCCGTTGCTTCTGCGTCGTTCCCCAGAATATCCGCAATGAAAAAGGAACGATATCGCCTTTGAACATTAGTGTCGTATCGAACGTGCCCCTCCTCGTCTTCACACTTCATAATCTTGCCCGCTCTTGGAATGTACAACCTGCCACAGTGAACAGCACTATGGTGTTTACTGTCCATCAGTTCTTCAAATTAAGCACTATAGGCGGAATGATACGATAATAGGATCTGCATTTTTTTAACACCTCAGATTATGCTTTTGTCATGCGTATAAGGAATATTGCTAAAACCGATACAGATTGCCACCGACATACCCGATGTTTCTTCAACGTTTGCGAGACCGTACGAAGTATCTAAAGAAATTGTTGATCAGCAACAGTTGTTTTCACAGGGTACTTTTCTGAATCCCATTATGCGAGTCAAAAGAATAACGAGCTTCATTCACTATGGCGGGGATTTTATTATAAACTGCCTGATTATCTGAAGTATCGTATTTTGTAACAGGTGAACGGTGAAGATTTAAAAGTTGGCACTAGTTTAATGATGGAACATTTCCATCTCGAAAGAGGAAGCATTTTATTATGTTAATTAAAGAATAATTTTCTTGATTCTGAAGTTTGCCAAGAAGGGACAGTTCTAACTGTGCTTTTGAGAGGCGAGTCACTCTTCTTTTCTCATGATTATAGTTAATTACATGATCAGTCAAAGTCAAGAACCTGCCAAGGGGGTGGCGGTTTGCTATACATAATCTAAATATTTCAATCAAGAAATGACCACACAAAAAAAAAGATGTCCTATCAATAATACTTTGTGCATATCTTGAAATATGATCATCCCCTTGCGATGTGTGTGGTTTCTCGAATAAGTTACGGGTAGATCCAGTTTCAAGAATTTATATCTTGAAATAACCCAGCGCGTGCATCAAAGAAGGATAGGAAATTATTAAGACAATGTCTAAATTTAAAAAGTAGCATAAAGAAAGGAGAAAACGCTTCAGTGTTAACATGTTATTGATTAGGAAAAATCCTTCAAAAATCAGTAGAAATGATAACAATCTTAACTTTTTATTAGTTTGTGAAAACATTCACTTGTTACTCTCGTAAAATAAAGTTGTTATTATTATTATCATTATTATTCGTGAGTAGCTTTTTTAAACTTACATGCGAGATACGTGAAATACGATGTTTGATTGATTATTTACAATTACTCACATTGATAAATATTAAGAATTAAGAATAAATAAAGTGAAATAAATTAAAGTAAAATGAAATTAAAAATTTTAAAAAAAAGTGATCCTTTTGTTTATTTAAGTTCTGGGTTTCATTACTACTTTTCAATCATCTTGGTAATCTTTCTAATGAATAATTCGGACGACTTTGTGAACAATCCGCGCTTGTTAATATAACTAAAATGTTGATCATGTATATAAAACTATTGATTACCTTTTAGGTACCTTTGCTTAAAATTTCTGTATCAATTGCCTTCTATAGCGGACTTGCATCTTCATTCAATGTATGGCTCACGTACTATCCATAACCACGAGAGTTCTCTTTAAAATAGTAAGAAATGTTAAATATTTCAGTATTTCAAAGCAATTATTAGAGTCTCTGATAATTAGATTACTTCGCTACTAGGTATTAGCAACAGCGAATATTGAATCTATAAAAACTGCATCTACCAGTGGATTAAATGGACAAAAACCGAGAGAGGCAGGAGTACAATGGGAGGTCGAAATAGCCATGACAAATTTAAATACTACAAAATGAAACACTAAGCTGAAATAAACATCTTGAGGACTCAAAAACAAAAGTTAAAACAAGACAACAAGATCAACGTAAATATTATAATGTCAGAGCAAATTCTCTAAAGTATTTAACCTGGTTTGCATCAAATTTCTGCCTTGAATACTCTGAACTGTACTAAATTTGACCAATCTTCAAGAAATAATTTCCAGACAAACGCGAGTCGGTGCCTATCCTAATCGGAACCAGTCCTCTGAGTGCGCAATACTTTGTGCCACATCCCTATCTTTTGCCATCCACTATTCTTGCAATATAGTACAGCCTCACTCCCTCCCTTTTTTGGACGTTTCCTACCTCTAGCTTACCGGACTTTTATTGGTCCACGCAGCTGCTTCGAGTTTCCATATCCAGCTTGTGTCACACATGTAGTAGTATAGAAAGAGGAGTTGAAAGTTACCCATCTAGTCCTTCACTGCTTAGGTTGGTTTTAATGTCTTATGACACCTTTTCTGGTCCGCGGCAAATAACGAGGACCTGGCATTCTAGGATGTGATTGGTCTAATCGGAATGCTCATGGACTTATGAGGAAAGCTAAAATGGATGTATGCAATGGTTGCTCCGTTCAAAAGCGGTTTTCTTTGCAGTAAAATAATAGATATGTTTGCTTAGTTTTCAAAGTAGTTCTAGAAATAATACAAAAATAACAAAACGTTCGTAAAATAAAAGATTTTGATAAGTTAGCTTTGGGTACTTCAGTTATCAAGCGTTGTTTATCATCAAATTGTGCGGTGTCTGAACTATACTGTTCGATACTGATCTTTAGTTGCTTATACGGTGAAAATGATTTAGATAGCCTGAATTAAAATTTACAAACCTGGCTCCGAAAGACTTGGAAACAAATGAAACACTTGCCAAAGAGCAGCTACAGAGTATTGTGCTAAGACAAATCTTCAGCTTGGCGGACAACAAATACTTACCCTCTTAATTACCAAAATGGATTATAAGTATTTGTTATTAATCATTTAAGCCTATGATACTTTAGTCGAAGTTACTACTAGGCGCGTCAAAAGAAATCCGCCATTGAGGGGGAGAAATAATCGCTAAACCAGTAGTCACGAAGTTACCATGTTCAAAGTGCATGCTACCGTGGAAAAATTCTTGAAATCATTGACCTCTGGAATTACTCCTCCGGCGATTTCCAAGCGATGGTTCCCCAAACTGCGCACGTTACTGAGATGTCACTAGTTTGCTTTACTTAAAACTTTTGAAAGATTCGGTCTTGAGATATAAATTTAACGAGAAGCTACTGCTGGGTTGGCTGATAAGATTGGAGACACAAATGTGGTTTCGTTAAATCACGACAACGGTGGGAAGTGCGATGGGAAATATTGCCATGAAAGGAAAATAATCCCATCAAAAGGTTTAGATGATTTGGTTGAAATAAATTAACGTTTAATAAATCAATTGTGAGTGTTCTAATTTAAATTTATGTGTTGCATTCTGAGGATGGCTTCCTGCACCCCAATATCTCGAGACTTTTTAAAGTTTCATCGGAGGCCAAAAACTTGATATATAGATATGAGTTGGCATTACATGCAAAATTTCTGCGCGAACCGTGGTGAAGCAAATAAAAGGGTAAAGTGAAAACACACGCTAGAGAACAAATGATCCTTTGTCCTCTCTCTTGTCCTGCTCTTTTGCTCGAGATTGAGGTTGCATTTGTTTCTTGTGCTTGTGTTGCCCCATGTCTCCTCTTTTGTCCGGTTAATGTGCTTGCGCTTACTTTTTTCCTATGAACCAGGCCTACCTGTGTTAAATTTAACACGAATAGAGTGAATATACGGGAAGTCACTCCGAACGTTGGCTATATTGGTAACCATGGCTACTGAGGAGGCCGGGTAAGCACATTGCTTTCTCCCCTCCCCAAAGCAAAAACCTCGTTCAAATCTTCATTAACTAAGAAGGCCCAAGGCAACTTTGCATCAGAAAGTAACACATCCTGTACTTTCGGATGTTTATCCTCAACGAGATCTCTCACAAACGCAGGTGTTCCTCCAAGTTACAACGACATGCGTTGGACACCAGCATCACATTCGCGTTGCACTGAAATTTCGTCCTGTGGTATCATTTGGATGAATTTCCTGGACACAAGATTCCAACAGAATACTTGACGTGATAAGTTAACTTTGAATTGGCGCGAACGAATTTAGTTAAGCAGAGATTTCGAATGATTAACCCTCTCCCGGCCGGATATCTGCCCTTCACGGGTAAAATCTTCTGGCGGTAACCAGAGCAAACCAATGGAAGCCTGATCTAGGCGAGTCAGAGTTAATTGAGATAGTTATAACCCTATCCTGGCAGGATGTTTTCCCTTGGCAAGTAAAATTGTCTGGCGTTAGTCGGGGTATAATGATACGAGACCGATTCTGCCGGGAAACATTGAATGCTGGTGTAATCTTACATTAGTAAATTTCCGTCACGAATCTTCCACAGCTCTTCACGCCAAAATCAAAGCTGCAAATTAATTAATTGCCTACGGAGGAATTAACAACTTGATTGGAAGAAATGAGTGTTCAAAAAGAGATTAATTTGATTGCAACAGGAAAAGGCAAAATCCACCTCGTTAATACGAACATAAAGATAGACAATTTCAATTCCAGAAACCTCTTATCGCCTTTAGGATTAACACAGTAATGTGCAGTGAAAGTACACCAGTCGTGGTGAGGTATAAAAATCAAAAAGTAACTTGAGGCCTCAAGGAAACAAGCTTTATTCTTTGAGTGAGACCACAAACCTTTCTTCGTGAAGGACTTTTCAACCCTTCTGAGCAGACAAACTTTCAGCCTTTATTAATGGTTTTATGTATTCATATCCTGGCCATTACCGGAATGTGGGCAAGACGGATGTTTTTCTAATAACCCCATTTATTGGAATGCTTTATGTGTAATAGCTGGAGTCTGAAGATGAATTGAAATCTATCTAACGTTGCTACGACAGCTAAAAAACCACTGTGAGCTTTATGAACTAATCAGAATTGCCGTTCGTCAAGTATTAACAAATTACATGAGAAATAAAAATGCTTTTTCCATCTTGTTTTTGGACAATGTAATTGCTGCAGGTAATAAGGATCTCAAATACCAAAAAGCTGTTACATGCAAGCTTGCTTAATAGGGCGATTTCTGGTCGACTTTTGCTTGAACGTAATACGTTTTTGACCAAAAAATACAATTTAAAATGGTATGCATTCTGTCAGGTCTTTTCCTGCTTCTCTGATCAATACAATTGGTCTTAACCCTTCATCCGGCAGGTTTTCAGAAGGTCTCCCCTTGACGAGTAAAATCGTCTGGCGTTAGCCATAGTAAAATTGTCTGACGTTAGCCAGAGTAAAATCGTCTGGCGTTAGCCATAGTAAAATTGTCTGACGTTAGCCAGAGTAAAATCGTCTGGCGTTAGCCATAGTAAAATGAATAAGTTGCCAAATGGCAACAATGCCTAGTAAAGGGTTAGATAAGGTGGTATTATACGTGAAATTTGAAAATATTCGTTTAATCCTCTTATTACAAAAAAACTTTCCACTTTTCCACTTGGTTTTTAATAACACCAAAGAATGGAACCACGCAATGTCCCAAATGTCTATCTCACAGTTATTTGATTCGCTACAGGCATTCACATCCACCTAAGGATGAAATTTGACCTGTAGAGCTTTTTTAGATAAAGTACGAATCATTTGGGCCCAACTTACGTTGTCAGATGCGAAGAACTTGACAGAGACAAAGTGTAATGGTAATTAGTTTGATTTAAGAAGTAATCGCCCGTGGCAAATAAAAGTAAAGAGAAAATTCAGGGAAATTAGTCGTGGCAGAGAAACTGTCAATTTGGAATTTAAACATCGTATCATGGCAGACAATTCCCCACTAAGAAAGCAGTTGCAATACTTTGGAGCAACATTGCTAACCAAGTATAGTTAGCTCCACAAAGATGGATGCCTACTTTGTATACCCTCATGCACTAGACACTATTACTTTTGCGAACTCACAAGTCTTGAACTATATCTGACGGACCATGGTAGAGAACTCTCTCTTGCTCTTCTATTGACTACACGATTGCTGAAATAAACACTAATGGACATAGAATGATAAACAATCTGTGCAAGCAAGCTCAAAGTTCAACGTTAATCTTTTTCAGCGGCATAAATAACCTATGTTTCTCCTTTTTTTTCTATCTAGAAAGAATTTTTGGTGTTTAGGATCGGATTTCGACATTATTCGAAGGCTAAAAGTAAGTTCAAAGAGCAGGTGCTAAGGTAGTGGAACAAAATACGTACTTTTTTGTACGAAAGGTGAAATTTGCTACCGAAATCTTTACGTATATTTACACAAATTGACATCGAAAGACAAAAAGAAGATTACCTTATACATTTGTAGATCTATAATGATTTCAGAAATAGTTCACCTCAAATAACGGATAAACGAATTGAATGTTGAAACACACGAATATATCAATATTTTTTGTATTTAAAATTTTAAAAATGAAATATCAGAAACTTAAACAATATCTAAAATGGTAGTTGTACCGATTATATCAAATTATCCTCAATACACCGATTTACCGACAGCTATTACCATCCATGATGTTTGATAAACCCTTTTTGATAAAATAATTCATCATAGGTAATCAAGGTTGCAAACAACTCAATGAAAAAATTATATAAAGTCGCTAGTAGTTTGCCTGAGTGACTAAATTATGACCTTTTTCAACGCTCAGCTGGACAAATAACACTTTCATTTTTCCTATGTACTCGGATTCGCCTAAAATTTAGTCTATATCCTTCAAAAACACAACTCAGGAATTACATTTAACCATATACTTGCAGGATGTCTTCCCTTGACGAATAACATCGGTAGCATGACTAAAATAGTAACCCCCAATCCTAATTTTAACCTTAATCCTAACCATAATGATCAATTTCATGGTAGCAAATAAAATCCACGTCGTACGCACCCCTTACCCGACGGTGGTTAGCTTATTTAAACTAGTCATGAAGTTCCGATGAAACTCCTTCATGTTATTAAATTATAAACAATATGACCATTTTGCATCTCTCATAATACATTTCGTGTGGGTGATTCTTTGCATAAAAACAAAGAATTTCTAGTTCATGGAAGCATAACAAATGCTCCAATCCAATGGAAATATTTTGTTTCTTATGCTGGAAGAACTCCCAAAACAAACTGCATCATGAGAGATGCTAAAGTGGTCAATAGCACACGTCGTTCTTGAGATATGAAGATTTGATTAGTAGGCAAATAATTCCTTCATAGGTCTCGTTGCATAATGAGGTATTGGGAAGTCATGAATATCTTTGGGAATAATTCATTAAATCAACTGAACTATTTTTTTCCTGAGTGCCATGGGACAAATACACCAACACGTGTAGCTTCAAGTAAATTTGTTCGATTACTTCAACGATATACTTAATTTTACAACATGTCATTAAGCAATATGACATGTGCCAAGTGTTATCATGGTAGATTTCAGTGCTTATTAAACATTATACGTCGACCAGATGGTCTCTAGCCGTCTCCGTATCGCTAGGCATCTTTATTGAAAGGTATTGAAACTGGCTAGGTGATGAGAGAAGTTCTAAAACTCATGTGACGGCATTAGCAAGTTGTAGTTTCTGAAAGGTGAATGAATTTGACGGCCAAAATGGTACAATTCTAAAATCTGAGAATTTCCCCCACATGTAATGGAGTTTTCTCTGCCAGAACATTCCTTGGTTACTACAGCAACTCCAGGACTTTGGACGGAAATGTTGGCACACATCAAATTTAATTTTAAGCCCAGAACTTAATACCAAAGCCGAGAACTCTGCACGCAATATCGCTTGCAATTGCTTGCAATGTTGCACTATGTATCCGCGACAACTTATTTATCCCAAGAAGACTATTGAATATTCATTTTGAAGAGATTCGTGTCTTTTTTGCAATATGGCGGTTAAGAAATCCCGTTTTGGAGTGTCCTGGGAAATCTTAACCTTTTCCATACCAGGGATTTTCCTCTGGACGAGTAAAATCGTCTGACGTTAACAGACAAGTGATTGGAAAAGATTAAGGAGATATTTTTTTCAGTACTTTTTCCATGTTAGCGGTTTTTGTCTTGAAGAGTGAAATAACAAAGCAGTTGATTGGCATGGAAATGGTTAAGCTGAAATATTTTCCCGGAATCAAATTGGGATCATCGGTTGATCCAGCGATCCCCTTTAGTTAGGGTTTGATTATCCTTCCTTTCGTGTTTTAGAAAGAGGGTGAAGAACATTTTAATGTGCGGTGATAACGAATTTGTGCAGAGTGGTAAACAGTAAAAATGTACACTGATAAAATTTGCTGTGATAAATTTCAATAATTTGATTTACATCATTCACGTTAATATAGGTCCTATCTGGCTTGAAGGGCTGCAAAGTGTTGCTAACGACCATTGGTTTGGCACTTTAGCATATCAGTCGCAGACTATTTTCTATTTTTCTGTGACAAAAAGGCTTTTTCGGTTGAAAAAATTCTTGTCATGGATTGCTTTCAGAGGGCGGGCGTGGTCGTTGAATCAAAACCTGTAGTAATAAAAAAATTCTTAAAATTAGGAATGGTGAACAAGCACCTCACCCTCTTTAAACGATTAAGGGTGGTGCTTTAGCTCCTGTGGTCTTTTGGGGCTGCCAATTGCCGTGCGACGCCCAGTAAAAGGCATATTTCGATGATTCGTGTCAATCGTAAGTCCTTTAACTAAATCTTACGTATTTCTGATAGTTTTCTTCCGATGAAACAGTTTGTCGTGCTTTCTTTCGGAAATAACATTGTTACGTTGATGATGATTTTCGGGGTATTGGTAACCAAAGACCCTATTTTTTAGCACGCAAAAATTCTCCCAGTTAACTTCCGCTTTTTCTTGGAACTCGCAGAGTACTTGTCTTATCTCAGTATTGTGTCATTTGTACGAGAGGATCCAACGATTAATTTAATATATTCAATTGCTAAGATTTAAAAATAAAAGCACCATTGGAAAATTAGTACTATAAATGGGAGGTAATAATTTTACCAAAGTAGGAAGTTTGGAGGGATTGAACGTTGACGCAACCTTTTCAGTTGTTTGATTTACCGTTAGAAACTCATGGTAACTTTGTTCATGTACATAGGAAAATCATCTAAGGATAAACGAACTGATAGCAACCGAAAAGATGCTAGTGAAGGTATGTGAATTATAGAACTGTTTCAACTAGTGGACGTTTCGTTTGAGACAGGCGGCAAGGATTAATGCTAAAGTCATGTCGAAACTGCGTATTCAACAACTTTAGGTGTATCGTTAAATAGTTGTCTCTAAATATGTGTGATAACCAGGAAGAAGGGAAAAAATCCACAGCACTATCCCGTATACGACTAACAAAGTTCAAAACTGTTACAAAAGTGGGGCTGTGGTCATGCACTTTTTACTGTTGTACTCCATATGAAGGGAAATACCCTCTCTTAATCGGATCATGCCGCCGCACTATCGATACTACGTTTGTTTGTTTACTTGTTTTAACCCATTCCAGTCATAAAACGATAGAAGGTAAGCTATAGTATAATTTAATCAAGACTGTAATATCAAGTTGAAATACTTGTAAACAGAATCACTACTTGATGAACGATTCAGTGATATTGAGTACACACTGGTACAATAATGTTACGTGCATTGATAATCTTACAAATTGTGGTGATATAAACAACAAGCCCATGATGGAAGCAGGTCCCCACTGATATTTGAAAGAAACTTTTATCTTGGCTTTGATTCTTACTTTATCCATATTTTAAAAGGGAATGTTCCACAATAAAATAAGAACAATTGTCATCCTTTTAAAACGTTTGGGGTATTTGCCACCAGCTATTCCTCTTGCTTTATATGCCACTGACCATATTCTGGTCAAAATGATGGAGGAAATGTCATTAAATCCTTGAATTAAGTGATCACAAATAATGAAATAATCACAATTACTTGGCAAATTAATTGCAATTAATTACCTAATTAGTAACTATTAATAACAATTATAGTTATTTTGGATATCAAATTACCAAAATGAAAAAATAAAGTGCTAAAGCTGTAAGCAACATCTCTTTATTGAATGTTGCTGTCCTCATGATATTGTAATGTGATCATAAGTAGCATGGAGTTGTCAAGATTGATGGCTATTAGTCATGTAATAATTATGTGCAATAACTTAGTTGCCAAGGCAAAGTTAGTAAACTTTAAGGCTTCATAAATATGATAGGAAACAGGTGTGGCATTGCTTAGGGTAAATTATATGGGGACCAAAAAATCAAGCATGCCCTCCTTCAACAAATAAATATTGGTTGATATTACCCAAAGAATGCCTTGGTTGTTGAAAAAATTACTGTGGTTGAGGCCTGTAAAATAAGTCAATGTTTTATAATCCACAACACAAGGCAATGATTTAATTGTTCAACAGGTTTAATCACCTTAAAATCAGCATGAAACTGCCATAGCACTCTGAGATTCACTTGAGATGCTTATGTGAAATATTCTCAAAGTGTAAAAGCTTGATTTTAAGTTTAGGTTTTGGAGGTTGTTTGCTTATGCAACCAGGACTTATCCCAGTCAGAATGTACTAAGGTAAAAATTAATTCAAGGCTGCAGATTAGGAGACCTTAATGTCCATGCACGTTGAATAGCTGTTTTATGTTTTGTTGTATTCAGTTCTGTTCAGCTTATTGCCAAATGTTTTACACCTAGACTCTGATGTAAATGATGCTAATATGGAGACATTAGATTCCCATGACATGGTTGCTGGTATTATGAATCTATAAAACATTGATTTCTAAATATAGAATCTTATTTTACCTCTGTATGTATTTAATTTGTTTACCCTTTCTCAAGATTGGTAAATTTTTTCACCTTTTTACATTATAAATTCTTTACAAGACAGTGCAAATGAAACTGCACCAGACAGAAACCCTGTTCAGGAGACACCTCCAGGTGATGGTAAGTTTGCAATATTAAATTGGTATCATTTTTGTCTGTTGGTGAATTCAATATAAAATATTACAGTTAAATCTATCAAACAGCCCTTAATTGTAAATAAGTATAATTATTTATTGATGTCACTGAAGAATAACTCTTGGCTTAGGAATCCAAAAAGATCATAATAAAAATGTTATTAGGTTTCCAAGTAGGTTATCTAAATTACTAGACAAAATTCTAAAAAGGTTGGACATACAAAGTTATTTGATAATTTTTCAGGACCTTCAACTGAAACACAACCATGTTCTACTTTGGGTATCGCAAATGAATCATCAGCAGTCAACAACATGCCAGCTCTTCCTGGAGCACCATACAGTAGTGGTAATGTTATTGTTTTGTTTCAGCATTTCTTTTCAATTTTTGTGTTTTATTCAAATTAACTTTTTCTGCCATGACATTTCCTTATGCATGATTCCTTGGTCATGATTTCACTGATGTCATCCAAACAATCATTAAAATTTGATTGGTTAAAATGAAACAAATGAGCCACCCAAACATCACTTTTCAAACGTGGAACGACTCCCAAAGATGTTTGCAGTTTGTGTTTGAATGCAGATGGCTGTAAAATGTGGCAAAGCTTGTCATCCTATGTTGTAGAATTGGGCTGAGCACACATACTGCATATTATGACCCACACTGTGTTCAGAACAAGGCATGGAAAGTTGCCAGTTGTATTGTGCGTTATGAGTACTCAAATCATGTTT
>JBAHVQ010000309.1:372544-418415 GCA_036872915.1 Nanipora kamurai | reverse complement strand
CATGTGCCCATTTTGGCATAAAATGGTAGTTTGGGCTAAAAAACCTCCCTGGCTCCTCGGAGCTGACTTTCCTCAATGATAATCATAATAATGATAGTAATAAGGATAATAAACATTACAAACATCATTCATAAGCTAGATAAAACTCAATTTTTTCCTCGGTCCAGAATTCTGCTTTCAAACAAATCACACTTTTTGATTGGCTTACCAGTAATTGGTGTACAACCATAAAGATCCTTTCAAAAGGAAAAAAGCATTATGCAAAAACATTGCCCTCTGTCTTGGCTGCATGGGCATCAGCTTTTAGCAACTTACAGTAGTTAGCAAAATAAAATAGACTTTTAAAATAAATGTGTATCTTTACAAAATTTTTGAAAATTGGCACAATTTCTTTGCTTAACCAGTCACTCATTAACTCCCTCCCTGCCATGGGGGATTTTTATCATTTTACTCTTGTTAATACCAGACGATTTTACTCGTAAATGGAAGAGGTATGGCAATGAAGGGGTCCAATAAGCAAACACATTGTTCTCAATGCTGTAATGGTATTACTAATAAATCCTAAAATTCTGCTATATTCAAACAATTTTATTTAAATTCAAATAATTATATATAGGCCAGTTCTATGGGTGTATGACATTAAAGTCATGTTTTGATTAATATCACAGAGTGAAGTTGATCTTTAGTTCTTTAAGTTTCTTCATGTTTGTCAACTGAACTTTAAAGTATAAGCACCTTAACGTTTTAGAGTAGATGGGGATAACTGAGGAGTTATATTTTAAAGTAAAAGTAGGTATTGATTTATACCTGTGATATTCTTTAATTTACATATAAATTAGACCCTGAGGCCATGCTAACCCTTTGATGGCTCTCAGTACTCTCTTTGATAAGTGAAATTGTATGACTTAAGCCAGAGAAAATACAGTATTAGAGTCTGCCCTTGGCCAGAAAAAGGTTAAAGAGATAGTTTTTAACCCTTTGACGGCAAGGGCTTCCCCTTTGGGAAGGAAAATTGTCTGATGTTAGCCACAGTAAAATACTTTAGTGTACCTTTAGCTGGCATTTAAAGGGTTACTGTACCTCATGATGAAAAGGCCCATTTCCAGTCATCAAATTTTTATCCTGGACTTGAAATTTTTCCACCACTAATACTGATTGGTTCACATTATTTTTAAGGGTCTGTTAAGTGTTGCTGTTTTTCTTCTGATGGTCAGATATTTGCAACAGGCTCGTACGACCATACTGTGGTTATTTGGAAAACAGAAACAGGTCAAGATGTGCATGTGTTGCAAGGTAGAAATCATTGTCAAACAAGATTTGTGAATAAAGGGAATGAAAGATGAACTGAAAGCAAGAACTGGACTGCTTTTCCTAATAGGTCACAGCCACAGTGTTGAAACTTGCAGTTTTTCAACTGACAGCCTTTGGATTTGTTCGGGTTCCTGGGATTGTTTGGCAATAGTTTGGAGTGTAAAGGTACCAAACATGGAAATACATTGATTTTTATTCTGTACAACTTCTGTGAAAATGATGTCAGGAAATGTGGTAGCTTGGTTGTTAAATTATCACTCAATAAATAGGCAACATATCGAGATGTGCAGACTGGCAGTACATATGTCTACCATCTATACAAACTAGCACATAAATGTAACCTTTGCTCACCATCTGAGTCTATGTAGCTCAATGGTTAGAGCATCTCACCGGTGATCAGAAGGTTACAGGTTTGATTCCCGTCAGGGGCTCAGAAAGTTTTTCTGAGTAGACTAGCTTGAGCATTCATATAACAAACTTCATTCTGTGAAACTGCTAGCAAAGATGTGTGAGGATCATCATGGGGATTCCACACTGGGAAATCCCATTCAAGCAATTGTTACATGTATGATTTTTGTGTGCAGGTGTACTGTATGTTGAGGTCTACAGTATACAATTAACTCACTAGAATCTTCACAAAGTATTAAGTACATTAGCGTAGGTAATATAACATCTTGAACAGTATTGTTCCTTGATACAACATTGAATATGGTATGCCAGATCAAACAACCTTATGAAACAAAGTCAATATTAATGTCACAGTGAAATCTCTTATCTCAAAAGTTTTAAATAAGTCACAAGGACAGGAATGGTCAAGGCTTTGTAGACTTTTGCTGCTGTGCAAGTAGACATTGATGATCTGATTTTTAGTAGTAGTCCAAGCTTTCAACAACAACAACAACAACAACAACAACAACTTTTTTATTTAGCACTACAAATTTTACAAAGATTAGGACTTTAAAAAAAATGCATTTAAAATTATGAGTGCAGGCCAACTGTAATAACCATGGGGGCTAATCAAGACAGTTGGCCATTAGTGAGTAGAATATAATATGGTTAAGAAAGAGCATATAGACTTGAATAAAGAGCCTTCCTGCTACCTTTCTGCATGTTCTGTTAAGATTTTCAGACAGGTTGAGAATTTGGTCTAATAAAATACCCAGATATTCATATGATGTTGTATAATTAACAGGTGTTCCTGTTATATTTAACGGGTGTTTTTATGTTTAACTTGTTGTCCTTGAACTTGGATAAATGCTTTCCTGAACTGAATAGATGCACTCGGTTTTTCTTTTTTTCAAGGTAATGATTAACTCATTGGGCTCAAACCGTACAGAGATATGTGACAAGTCATCAGTCAGTTTTTACTCTGTGGTATTCACATCTTATACTTAATGTTGAACATGAACTTGGTTCATGTGGGAGCTTGGTAAATATCAGACGACTAGTGGACGTTCGTCAAGCTCGTTCTCTCGGAAAAACGATTTCTTAGCCCTAGACCGGAATCGAACCTGCAGCCTTCTGAAGACGGGTGAGACGCTCTTACCATTGAGCTACCACTATTCAGATGGTGAGCTACAGGGTGCAGGTTCGTCATATGTACTGCCTACGTGGAAGTCACGATATGATAATAATGAACAAAGTTCGTGTTCAGCATTAAGTATTCTTTGTCCATGAAAGTTGAAACTCTCGCTTTCGTTTCATCACCAACTATCATCAACAATCATCAACTATACTTAATGATGAACATGAACGTAGTTCATGTGGGGGCTTGGTAAATACCAGATGACTAGTGGACGTTTATCAAGCTTGTTCTCTCACAAAAACGGTTCCCATCTAGGGCTCAGAAATCGTTTTTCTGTGAGAACGAGCTTGACGAACGTCCACTAGTCGTCTGGTATTCACATCTTTATGGGAATAATACAGAACTGTATCATCTGCATAAGTTAAGATTTTACAATGTTTTAGTGGGAGATGCACATCGTTAAAATGTAGAAGATACAGGAGTGGACCTATATTTCACATAATATAAATCTTCAGTCAGAAGTTATCTACCGATACCTAACACAGCTGGTAGTTCAACAAGTCATTACCAACTGACCCATCCGAGTTTTAGTACCGGTAGTAACTTTGCTCTGCCATCCAATTCTTGTGGCTCTGTGGTCAGAGCATCTGGCTAGCATTCAAAAGGTTGCACGTTTGAGTCCTGTCTGGAGCTTGGAATTTTTCTGAGTCTTTGGCTTATCACAGTTTAAGTAGGAAGATTTTTCTAAAACTTTAAAAGAATCAAACTATAAATCTCCGAAGACAAATTAAAATGTGTTATCTCTGTTTCTTTAGACGGGACAAGCTATGTTCACTTGTTCTGGACATTCAAGTTCTGTTCAGTGCTGCACCTTTTCGTGTGATGGTGAATACCTGGTAAGTATACCCTGCCGGCGAACCGTTTTACACCGAAAAGTCAGTATTTTTCTAGTCTACGTTGCACAGTTTCCTAAGCCTTCTGGATTTTTTACTCGTATATCTTTTGTGTATATTTTAGGCCACTGGATCATGGGATTTCACTGTAAGGCTGTGGTTGTTGAACAGTGTTACGAAATCTGGCATCTCTCCATCCCCTCAGTCGGAAGTCCTTCGAGGACATCATAGTAACGTCAAGGCAGTTTCATTTTCTTCTCAAGGGCTTCTGGTAAGTGGTATGTTTCCTGCTTCTTTGGTCCATTTAACTGCTAAGTATATGAGAAGCATTCTGTTGCCGTTAAAAACTAGATAAAATAATGCAAAATAATTTAAGAACTAAACGTGATGCAGTATAAGACTTTTGCTTTCAAAACAATCAAGTTACGGATTTTAAAAGTGACAATCTCCTGCAGAAAAATTTTTAAAAGTTTCAACAAAATATCATGTTAGAAGTTGTATTTAATGGTCGTTTCGTTCTTATTGTCGATTACAAAAATCGCAAATACAAAAATTTAATCTCTCAAATAAAGTGTACTCAGTACAAATATCGGCGTTACGGTAAAGTTTACGTATATTTGATTGTTTTTCAAGTTAAGTTTCACTCGCTGTTGGCCCAGTTGAAGGAAATAGGCTGGTTTTGGATTCATGACAAATTTATTGATAATCATCAATAGGCCTTAGTCGCCATTTGATCTTAATAACCAGATACCTTGGAGATGTTTATGGAAATATTCGTTGCTGTAGATTATATTAATTTTGAATTATATGAAAATATTATCTTTTACATTACAGGCTTCGGCTTCTTGGGATCTGACCATTATTTTGTGGGACACTGACATGCTGTCTATTCTGGTTGTTCTAACTGGCCATACCGGCTGGGTCCAGGTAAGATAAACTCCGGGACCCGGTTGCTCAAAGCCCGGGTAATTTATCCCGTAGATAAGTAGCTCTTAGCATTATTGATGCATTGAGAAACCTAACTTTAATTTTATATGCCAAATAGAAGCACCCAATGGGCACCTCCTTGTTCAGTGAATTAACTCTCTAATGCCCGTTGTGCGTCTTCAGTATTTTACTCAGGCTAACGCCAGACGAGTTTACTTGTCAAAGGAAGACCCCCTGGGCATTAAAGGGTTACGTTTAGTTGTTTGATGCTTGAATAACACTGTCACTGGTCACTAGCTACCACTATCACCGGTCACTAACTACCACTGTCACCGGGCACTAGCTACCACTGTCACCAGTCACTGGCTACCACTGTCACCGGTCACTGGCTACCACTGTCACCGGTCACTAGCTACCACTGTCACCGGTCACTAGCTACCACCGTCACCGGTCACTAGCTACCACTGTCACCGGTCACTAGCTACCACTGTCACCGGTCACTACCTACCACTGTCACCGGTCACTAGCTACCACTGTCACCGGTCACTAGCTACCACTGTAAATGGTGGCTAGCTACCACTTACTCTACCCGCCTAATAAACTATCCAGGCTTCAAACAACTCTTTAACGATTACTTCAGTTGACATGTCGGTTATTTCAGCATTTGACAGTGTCTGAGGAAAGGCGTACGGAAGATTATGGTTAAAAAGACAGAGTTGCCTTTCACGTCGGAAAGTGACCCTCCCTGTATTCTTGGGTTCAGCCTCAGCCACTGCACTTGAGCAAGGAAATGCAGTGTCGACCTCGTCCCTCCGATTTAAAACGAAGGACTCAGATTTATGCTTGTTTTATTTAAAGGCTTGCTCATTTTCTCCGGATGGTAGCACACTTGTTTCGGCATCTGATGATCAGACGGTATGATTGGTTCTTTATTTACTAGTTTGGTTGCTTGTTTGTTCGTTGACTTATTTATTTGTTTGTTTGTAGTTTGTTGTTATGTTGGGTTATCTGAATATGTGTTTGTTTATTAACTTGTTTATTTGTTTGTTTGTATGTATGTGTTTTCGTTTCTTTGTTTATTTGTTTGTTAGTTTGTTCCTATGTATTTTTGTTTGCTTGTTTATTTGTTACTTTGTTTGTTCATTTGCTTTGTCTGTTGACATGCTTGTTTGTTTGTATGTTTATTTGCTTGTTTGTTAATTCATTTGTTTGTGTGTATGTATTTGCTTTTTATTTATTTGTTTGTTTCTATATGTGTGTTTTTTGTACATTTGATTGTTTGTTTATTCGTTCGTCTGTTTATTTGTTTACTCGTTTGTTTGTTTGCTTGTTTGTGCGGTGGCACAATGGCACAGTGGTAGCGCACGGGTTTCACGAACACTTCTGTGTCCAGGGTTCGATTTCTGCTCGTTGATTACAAGTGAGAAGAGTGTTGTCCAGTTTGACTTAACAAAGCGCCGCAGGTTTTCTCTCGTACTTCGATGTACTCCCATAGCTATGCCGGACTCATGGGGGTTGGTCCTTGCTGGACCTCTATAGGGAAAACAGCTTAACTGATTGAGTTATCCAGTGTTAACGAAGGTATTTTTGTACGCCCTGTTTCTCTGACAGAATCTGTTAAAGGTTGTTGACTGCTAAAAAACTTTAACGAGTAACTGACGTTTTCAGTGGAGGCCTTTTGTTCGAGTGAAACGTTTCACTTCGATATAGTTCCTTCCCTCGAAACGTCAGTTTTTCGTTAATGTTTTCTGACAGTCAGCAACTCGTTAACCGTTTTTGTTTGAGAAAGAACTACCTGTATAGCACTCCGTTTTTGTTACTGACGCTTTGTTTCGCTGTCGGTCTGTTTGTTTGTTTGTGTTTGTTTTAGTTCTTTATTGGGTCAGGTTGGTTGATTAACTAGTGACAATTATGTACTTTCAGATTCGTATCTGGAATGTAAAAGAAGGAACTTGCATCAGAGAACTTGAGGTAACCTTCAGGCCAAACTACCCGAAGTCCATTACCACAGTAGTTAAAGTCGGTTTCCATCCAGCCAAATTTGATCGCGCGGTCAAAATCGCTTTGATCAAGATCAACGTTAAAGATCAATGTTAATTTTGTTCGCCTGGACAGTCGAGCTAACTTTAGCTTGCTGTAACAAACTCCGACTCTGGTAGAGTTTCGCGCGCTTAGATATCATCACATAATTATGACGCAATTTGCTTAAGGCGGATTTTGATCAAGTCGATTTAGATCGCGCGAAACAATTCGCCTGGATGGAAATCAAACTTTAATCTTTAGAAGGTTTCTCGAATCCGCGGAGTTACTGAAACATATTGACTGAATCACACAACTGTTTTTCTTTCATACCTAAATTTTCCGTGTTCTAATTGACAGTGTACAACGGATGAAATTCACGCTTGCTGTTTCAAACTTAACGGTACCCTACTGGCTTCTGGTCCCGTAGAAGCCGTGGAAACAGAGATTCGAATCTACTAGCAGGTAAGAGAAGTCTAGTGCTTAAAGACAGTGCAGACATACCATCAGGCGATTCTAAATTGTGTATTTGCGTTTCCCATGTTCTAATCGACAGTATAAAAAGAATGGAATTCACGGTTGCTGTTTCGAACCTAACGGTAACCTAGTGACCCCTCGACCCGAAGAAGCCGTGGCAGAGATTTGTATCCGGTAGCAGGTAAGAGAATACTTAGAGAGCATAATGACTTTGCAACCATACCGCCAGGCGAAGCTAAATCACTGATTTCCGTTATCCGTGAGGGAGCTGTATAAACTATATACGACTGTTGGATACGTTCAGGGAGTGATAGTGGTGGTTATCAGGAGATATTGTTCCAGTCGAAGCTTTGCATCTTGGAATGTTCTCTCCAAAAGGGAGTAGTGGAAGTCGTACTTATTAATTGTTATCCTGACTCGGCATTAATTACCCGGCAACTTACTACTGGCCGCTTGTAACCTAGGTTAACTTTTCGAAAAGCGATTGCCAGCCACGTTAAAGGAGTCGTGGAATAAGTGAGGTTCGGTAACTTACTACCGGTCGGAGCTTTGCATCCTGTTGTTTATCTGCGAACAACGTGAATGGAAACTGAAGTTAACCCTGTAATTCTCGTCAAGCAGATACCAAAGTAATTACCCTAGAGGAAGGACCTTCCAGTCGGAGATTCGTATCGAGGTATTCTGCTTCGGTTCACCTGTGAGGAAGCGGTTGCACCTGGGGACATACAACGGTGTACATATTAGAGAGGAACTTTATAACTCTCCCCAGGTTCTTTCTTGGTTCTTCACAAATAAAACAAAGCTGTGGTAACGTTTATGTTGCTGAAACCTCCCATTACTGCAGTTTTGCTAAGTCAGAAATGCTACTGAAACAAATGTTGCATCGTGTCTAATGACTGGATGTTTGACAATAATCTTCATAAATCGTTTGGTATTTTTGAAGCCGTGTAAATTTACTTTTTGTCACCACGGCAACGTTATGACAACCTTTAATCTGCTTACAAAATGGATAAACGCCACTGTAACTCCTTATTGAAGCCGGTGGCTTGTCTTTTTTATCTCGTGTGTTAATTCGGCTGGGCAATCTGCAACTGTTGTAAAAGTGTAATAAAAATATGCTGTGTAAATTTTGTTTGCAATTCCGAAATTTTGTGCAAAGAGGTCCGCGTTGAAAAACTGAAATATTTTAATGGTTGAAATATCTGATAGGTTACACAGGAAACTCGCGAGAAAACCCATTATCGAAATACTGTTTACACCTAATTAAATCAACAAAGGCTGCCAGAAAAATAACTTAGCTTTCTTATGAAAACATGATCGCAGGCGCAGTACCAAAAACTATTTGGAGCCTCCTTAAATGCAATTCTTGTTTAAAAAGCTTACACAGTACAATGAAACGTTCTTGATAATTTCGTCATGTTCTGGTGGGACAACAACCATTATTAGCTATGGCAGGCTTCAGAAATCGAGGAGTCAGGCTGATGACATCCCGTAT
Organism: Nanipora kamurai; assembly: GCA_036872915.1. Lineage (NCBI taxonomy): Eukaryota > Metazoa > Cnidaria > Anthozoa > Scleralcyonacea > Helioporidae > Nanipora > Nanipora kamurai. Next base: position 409,768 of record JBAHVQ010000309.1, on the reverse strand, counting down.
TTTCGACGGTGACAAATACACCTATCGCTAAATTTCCTGAAAAATAGTTTCAAAAAGTCGTGTATTCAGTACCAGTGACTGCAATCTACTGATAAAGTTAACCGTCATCTACCTGGTAAAAATGTTCGTCATAGAATCTTTATCTTAGTTTTGGTTCCCTTTTATCTTGCTAGCGCTGAGAGTTTTGTCCTTGCGTAGTTGTGATAAGTCATGATCTTATGTCGACTTCGAGGCTACAGTAAAGAATAGTTTATACTGAATGCTGAAACAAATTTGGCTCATGTCATCCCAGAAAAATGATTTCTGAGCCCTAGACGGGAATCGAACCCGCAAACTTTTGAGGACCGATGAGACGCTTGTTTGTTTTTCTGAGATAACAAGCTTGACGAAGGTTCGCTTGTCGTCCAAAGAATAGTTTAATTGCAATAGTTACGGTTATCCAAGCACCGACGTTATCAGGACTAACAATGCGTCTACGAAGAATTGCCTTTGTTATAGTCAGGGCTTCTTTTAAGCCAAGAACGATGTAAAAATGCAGATGCTGCGTTGGCAGCGTATAAAATACCGTAGAAAGTTAAAAATATTGGTAGACTGCCGGACTTACCTTGAAAATTCAGACGTTTCGAGCGAAGGCCTTTCTTCCTTGAGACATTCTGAAGAAGGGCCTTTGCTCGAAATGTCAGAATTTTTCTACGAATATTTGGCAGTCTACCTACCTTTTCACTTTCTTCTTTTAAAGGGCCCACAATCATGCATTCGGTTCTCGTTTAGTTTCAGGATTATTATTGGAAAAGTTACCATCCGAAGCCAGTATTGTATATATATTTTTATATTTGGAAATAGAATAACTGAGCTATTAAGAACAGAAGTCTTTGAATCAACCACACCTCGCTTTCGCTGACAACCTCGTTCTTTTCTTCTCCTGTGGTGAGTCAGTTCTATTTTTTCTCCTGTGATGATGCCATCTTCGTCTCGAACTACAAGCCATGGATGTTTGTGACAATCTGCAACTTAATTTCGCTCTCGGCGGGACATAAACGAAAGGGTGTAAACCGTTTACTGTAGATGTGGTAATCCTTACACAGAGCTATTTGTTTTATTTTTGTTCATGCCTTGAACGTTGTCATATTATTGAGAGGGGGGTTTCAGTGATTTCCTAGTCATTAGGAATAAACGATGATAAAGAACCGACCATTAGTCGCTTTCTTGCTCTCATATGGCGGGCATCAAAAGCAGACGAGCTACCTAGACTCTGCGATAAACTCTTTTCGATAGTGAGCACGATTAGCAAACAATGAAACTGAAACATTTCATCCTAATGGCGTTCGTAGAGGAAGCCTGAACGGTTGCGATAAATCTAATCTGAAGTTTTTCACCCGTTTAAATGAATCAGCTTTTGAATGACCCAGAGACTGATTTCGAATTTGACAGCTGTGTTGATTATTTCCTGATGCCTCAGCGGTGGGTTGCAGCGCATGTGGCCAAGCGGCATTGAAAATTGTCAGCATATTGAGTGGGTTGCTTATAATATGTATGGCGCGGGAGGTACAATAGACACTAATTGCACAAAGTCCTGCTGAGAAAAATTATAACAAACGGTAGACGGGGGCACCGATAATTGATGCCATTTTTACAAGCAGGCTAATGAATACCTAACGCTTTTTCACGGATACATTATTGAAAATTTCCTCACCTTGATCAAGTTGTTTCTCTCTTTTCAACTTGGAAAGGAATAGATCAGATTTTACTCAGGAGAGCTGAAGAACAAATTCTGGGAACTGCACTCAATTGTGACGACCCATACTGAGATCTAGGAAGAGGTAGAGAAGATTTTTTGCGATAAGTGTACCTAGGTGTACCTACACATGTCTGGCACCCAAACGCCCACAGTTTATCAGACAAATTGTTATCATCAGTCTCAGTCGTAAAGTATCCATCACTCGTAGCTTCTTATCCGACTTACTTTAAACGTTGGCATATACTCTCGGTAAGCCAGTTGTTCTTCTGTAGGTAAAGCATATTTTTTCGTTAATGGGTACCATAATTCAAAAAATTCTTCTTGATAATGATTTCCCGTTATGTGCTAAGTTAGCCAAGTATTATGGTGTTTACGCCGTTTCGTTCTGAAAACAGCAATCAAAAAAATCCAGCCCGCTTTTTCTCAAACTGCTTAATTACCTTAAAACCGCTGTTCAGCGACCTTGATAACGATTGGTTTCATTAATGATATCTTGAGAACTTCAAAGTGGTCAGACGTGGTCACCAGGACTGGTGCAAGAGCTATCCCGAAGCAGAGGCTGATGACTTTAAAAGGAGCAAAACTAGAGGGGTATATGTAAAATATTTGATACCAGTCTTCCTCCACCGCACAGCTGAAGTGAGTTATTTTTTTTTCACAGACTGTTCCCAGACGGATTATAATCTATTTGCACTATTGAACTAGTGGCTTAGCCTTCCTGACGCTGTAGCTCCCAGTCCCTCTCTGGCACTAGGCTTGCTCATCCCAAGTTACTATACACTACGCAATATTAAAGCTTTAAAACTAGATACCAGTGCTCTTATTCTCCATCTTTTTATTTTTGGCTGTGCCGCGAACCGTCACCAAAAGTTCAGGCAGCAATTTTCCTTGGTTTTAGCGCTTTGTCCACCGTTCTACGGAAACGGTACAATCAGCGGGAAAAAAGTATTTCTCTGTCATCTTTCAGTGCCGCACTTACACTGGGAAAGTTAACTAGAGAAATTGAGTTGACTTGAGCGGGATTCGAACCCACATCTTCTGGTGTCCAGGCCGCTGCTCTACCAGTTGAGCTATCTATCGATCAAGTCAACTGGGAACAAGTATGCTCGCAGAATCAAGTTTAAGTGCTCGAGATATTCTTGCGATAACTTAACAATTATCCGTGAGGATCAGCGAAGATTCTTCGTCTTCTGTAAGGTTCTGTTAACACCTAACTAAACCAACAAAAACTACTAGAAAAACCACCTTACTGACGAGACCTGATCGCGGGCGCAGAACTTGAAACTACCGCGAGCCTCCTTGACTTGATCCAGATCGGGTTATCTTAACAGCCACATTTCCCGGGGATTTTTTTCGACTCATGTTTCTCCGGTGAACCTTCGGGGTACATTTCCCGACCAACATAACTTCACCATAGCTTGGACTTCCCTTAGGATAGGTCACTCGTAGAGTTGAACTTCTTTAATGTTTCTTTTCCCATAGCGGTATTTTCCTAACAGCTACGTCCCAATAATTTCGCCTTTTGCAAGGGATAAGGCAATTAACGCTTGTTTTCCGACCTTTACGTTTCCCAAACAGCAATTCCACAAAATTTTAGACTTAGCAAAGTGGTCGCTTCCCCGGGATTTCTATTTCTGCCTTGCTGGATATATTTCTTTTTCCGCCTAGACCTTTTTGTCTTCCTGGTTTTTCCGTAACAAATGGACAAATCGAGTGAGGAAGCGCGACTTTAAATTTGTCAGTACTAAATTGTCGAAAAACGATGAACGAACAGGCGAGCAAAAAGAGTCGTGTCTCTTCTCTACACTAGCATCCTCAAGGGAACGGCCGGCGAGCTTACCGGGACTCAGTCTTCTTGTTACACTGGTCTACCCGCACGAGGCACGTGGACTCTTAGATTCTGAATGTGTTCTTTTGGGTTTGTTTTTTTTTTTGCTATATAATCGCCAGAAAGTCTACTTGCCTTTCAGTTGGGGCCCTATCTGTTTCTTCTATAGAGATATCACGCAAAGTTGGATAACTAAGCTGATTGACGTAAAAAACTTGAACAACATTTGGCCACAAAGCGGTTAAGATGGTGGCTCCAGTAGGAGAATTACCCGGTAGGATAAACAATCTCGAAGCAGCATCCGAGTTTATTCTGGTGTTCAAACATAACTTTTTGTCATAAATCTCACCACACGGGCTGTATCTGAAATGAAGCTGTGGTAGTACACGTGCAGTACACTCAGTTAGTGGCGGTTAAATGGGGTGGATGGGGGCCACCCGGGGTCCACGTTAAAAGAGAAGCCAACGCACGGAAACTTCTCAGATACCGCTCATTGTCCCTAATTGGAAATTACATGCACTTTGACACGACCTGAAAAGCATCGTTCATTGTTCATAGTCCGATAGTTTTTTCCTGTGTGCTTCTCAATTTCAAAGTACTAACAGTACAATTACTGGTCGTTAGCTTAGCGCTGTAAAGATGCCAGCGCTGTTTCAGTGTAGAAGGTTAGTAAACTACTATAACGTGTCCTTTAGAAACGTTACTGACTAGCGCTGTTTCAGTGTAGAAGGTCAGTAAACTACGATAATGTACCCTTTAGAAACCTACTATCATGAGCGAATAAGTTCTCTTGGGCTATACTGTTGTCAATGACGATTGAATTGGAATATGTGATTAATGATAAATATTTTGTCAAATCTTTGTCATATTACGGCGTAGAAAGCGTAATAAAATGTTAAATGTCTCAGTCTAACCTGAGGTTGTATTTTTTTTTTTCTCCGTGGTAAATGTGCATTGATGCATGCCCAAGACCGATATTGAAAATATGGGCACTTATATAAAAAGACGCATAAAATTCTAGGGTAGAAGAAAGAGGGCGAAGGGGCTCATGTTGTTCTCAGTACCCCGGACCCAATACACTCTTAATCCGTCCTTGGACTCAATGCTGTTTCAGAAAAAGAGTACTGTACGACTTCGACGTTGTAACGAAGCCTATCTTAAATCGGCTTCCGTGCTGTGTTTTATCATCGGGCGTGTTCACAGCTCAGTCCTACAGTTTCAGTATCAATGATGGGTGAACCAACTCTCCAATGATCTATAATCTGATTCTTGGTCCTCCGTCAACCTCCAAACCACTCTAAACCACATCTGTTTTTGTTTCGCTTAACAGTCTTGTTTACAAACAAACCTAATTGCTTGCGGACGTAATACTGGGGTATCTTTCCTCCTTTACTCCCGTCTTCCTTGCTTTATGGCGTAGAAAACGTAATAAAAAGTTAAATGTTCAGCTGCAGAGTTACACCAGTCTATTCGTCAGTCTAACCGTAGATTGTATTTTTTTCTCTGTGCTAACTATGCATTAATGCATGGCCAAGACCAATATTGAAAACATGGGCACTTATAAAAAAAACATGTAAATCTAAAGTGTAGGAAAGATGGCGAAGGGGCTCATGTTCTTCTAACTACCCCGGGCCGTCCCTGGACTCAGCGCTGGTTCAGAGAAAGATTACTGTGCGACTTCCACGCTGTAACGAAGGCTATCAAATCAGCTTCCGTGCTGTGTTTTACCGAGCGGGCTCACAGCTGAGAGTGAAGTACTTAATGATCTATAATCAGATTCTTGGTCCTCCATCAACCCCCAAGCCATTCTAAACCGCATCTGTTTTGGTCTCACTTTACAGTCTTGTTTACAAACAAACCTAATCGCTTGCGAGCGTAATACTGCGGTATTTTTCCTCCTTTACTCCCATCATTCCTTGGTTTAAAGGATTTGAAGTTTCGCCAAGTGACGTTGACAATGATTTTTATTCGTAGTGGTCTGGTAAAACATTTATAGTAAAGGCTGGATTTCCGCTAGTGAAGATCAGGAAATCTTGAGAGGTCTGACGAATGCTTTTCGTTGCTGATGTCTGTGAAGCACGGGTGGCCTTACAGAAATCACAGTATCGAGAAAGTACGTCATACATATGACCACATGTGGAGTGTAAAACGTGCGATGCAGATATAGAAATATCCTCCACAGGTGGAGCTTTCAGCGTAAAGATCTTATCAAAAAACGACTTGGTCTGGGGTTAGTGCAAGGTTCCGCCATGTGTCGTTGCATTCGAGATAAGGAAAGGGATATATAAAAAGAATTTCGATCGTCACAAAAGGGACTTGCCAAGAAGATTTCTACGTTCTTATACGTAATTCGATTAATTAAGCTCTTTCTTCCGTTCCCAACTAAACATTGACTTAATTTGACCGGAAAGAGTTCCTTGCAAAAACGTAATGAAAGGAACTTGTTTCCCTGTTAGGATAATAACCTTTTCGAGCGTAGTTCATTTCTAACACTATTTAAACGGATGTTTTATCACTGTAGACATTGGACTTCAAAAAAATAAGACTTAATTAGTTTTGGTCATTAATTTCCGAGTTTAAATATGTTTTAATATGAGTGAAATCTTAAACTATTGAATATATGCAGACATGTTTGTGACGACGATTAAAAAATAGATTCGCTTAGATGTCTTTTGTAATTACTTCAATTGAATTTCTGTAATCCTCTTAATGGCTTATGTTTCATCAATTTGCTATACCGTAATACGTTTTGGCTATATTTCAAAGCCCACGTTGCAGACACTTTATTAGTGATATATTTTTAAAGCTGTCGAATTACATTTGAAAGCATGTGTGGCCTGGAAGGCCTCGGATTTGTGGGCTTAGTGGTTCTTTCTTTTCATAATTCCGCACTGACTTTGGCTTTTGTCTTGAATATGCTCTCATGTACTCGAAAATGTGATTCCCTCAGCTCTAAAGTCCATCACCTTGGACTTCTGTCTGAACCAAGTGTAAATTCAACGTATCTTTCAAAATTGCTTCCCTTCTAATGGAAATCCAATCGCTTTCTCAGACTTTTGAAGACTTGAACTTTAGTTTAGATATTCTGATTGAATTCCATTACTCTAGCGTTGCAGAATTTGATGTGCTTTTACAATGTTTGCTCTTGCTAACACGGTGCTCTGCAACTAAACAGCTTGCCTTAGCGATATTCAACCATAATTTCTAATTCCATTTGCTGTCAAAGTCGAAACACATGAATGCCACACGATTTTCGGCGCCTGGCGAAACAAATAAAATCACTTTGGAAGTGCGACGTTTTGGACACTGAACCTTCTCACTTTATCGAATAAAGACCACAAAATTACTCATCGATTGCTTGGCACTGTATACCAGCTTTTTCACTCACTGACGTCAGTCAATTAGTTTACTGTGTTCGGTACTTCGTAAGCTGGCAAGTGACACTAAGGAGGAACGATTGTGACGGAGAAAATTGGAAAAACAGACCTCGAACCTTGAATAATATCGCATCGTGATCGCTGGATTTCAAACCCTAAACCATAAACCTGTATAGCATTGATTAGCTATTTTCACGTCTGTTCTAGCTGTTTATAATCTTAGGATTACCTTGTCAAATCAATTATTTCATCCATCTCCTAATGTGGAGTAAATACTGGCATTATGAATTATTTTAATTGTCACACTGACATTTTATTATCTTTCGACGGTCTCTCTTTTCATATCCCAGCTATTTCGTCCAGCCATTTTACCAGCTCGATGTTTTTCTCGAGAGAGCCTTCGTTGAATACTTTGGTTGTTTTGTATGGTGTTCTTGCAGTGTTCAAGTGCTATTATGAACTGTCTTCGTTTCAACAGGAATATTTAAGTCTAGCATAGAATGCGAAATAATTCGCATTCTATGCTGGGCTTTAAAATTCCTGTTGAAATTGGGATTCCCGCCTGACCATTCTCTGGCTAATAAGCACCACCTTGTAAAAACAGAAAACGATTTCCTTCTAGATTTGGTTTTGGTTCAAATCACAATGGCTGGTCGCATTTGATAAGTCTGAAATCCCAACTCCTAACCCCTAAGCTCCACTGCTAATACTTGGCTGATTGTAAGCTACGCCGTGTTGTCACAGTCTGTGCCAGTAGTCTATGAGTGAGTGAATTTTGATCAAACTTAAAATTTTTAATCCTGAAAAAATTCATGTACATAAGAAATCTAATCGCCAAATTCGACAACTGGAAAACTGTAGGTACCCATCTTTTCCTGTGAGATATAGTTCTATCCGCAATGGGCACAATAATTCAGAGTAACCAAGATAACAAATGGAAACTCTTTTACAATGAATCTGTTTTTCTTTCAACCTTTTTTTTTTATATTGGTGTTACTGCAGTAACTTGACTACGTTTTCAATGCTGTTAAGGACAATTGCTTGGAACCGAAGACTTGGAGAAATTTGGGGAAGGAATTGAAAAAACAGCATGCCTCGCTCATTTTGAAATGGCAAGAGATTATTTGACTGTATGTGTCCTTATCTCTCTTCATCTTCTTAATGACAAATATCAAAGCTATCTTTAAGCCACGGATTTTGAGATAGGGAGACTAACACACCAGATTGTGGTTAACCAGAATTATTCGGGTCGACAAAAGTGTGACAGCCATAAATCGTGCGAACGTGCTTTGTATTTTCAACGCGATTATCAGGCTACATTTGATTAAACAAAACATCTCATTGTCGTTGCTTGGCTTTCGTTTTCCGGCAAAAAAAACAAATCTCTTAAGTTTATCCCTGAATTGTTTATTCACCTTCACTAATTCAAGTATACCACAGAGACCAAATCGTAGACTTACAACCCGCTGTGAAGCGTTGAATCACGTCTGCTCCTTGGATTTAGCTGTTAGAAAAAAAAACCTTGAATACTCGAGCCAACTTGCCACAAAGTTCAGTATAGATTAAGATTTTGGAAGAGATTTGGTTCAAGAACCAGCAACGTTTCGTGTTTGAAATGATTTGCTATGAAGTGAATCTAAAGGGAAGAAAACCAGATAGTTATCCACGCGTGCAGTACCAGTATTTGACCAGTTACAAAAAAGTGATTTACTGTTTACTAGGACGACCTGAGCAACATAACAAAAGACATAAAGGAGGGGAAAAAAACATTATTTAAACTTTGAAAGTGTGTTTGTATGTAGTTATATACCCGCGTATTGGGTCACCGCACCAGTAATCCTATTATATTTAGACTGTCTGTGGATTTCTCAGGTTGTATTCCTTGAGAACTGCATGCAGACAAGACGAGGAAACCGAAATTCACCATGACTTCCATGGACAAAACATTGGTTACGGGATCCTCTTCAAAAGGCTTTTTTTGAATGGCTTAGTCCTATACCGGTCTCCGTTGTGTCATTAACAAATTTCGATCATCTTTCTTTCTTTCATTACCAGAAAAAAAACAACGGAAAGTCGTGCAGGTACTCTCATCAATTAATCGTGCCTGGGCAATGTTGGCTTTTAATTAGCTGCCCGGTAATAAAATTAATGGAGAAACAACAAACCGTTCGGAAACTAAATGAGATCAGTACGCTGCTAATCTTCCCTGACACAGCCAAGAAACTATCGCGTCTTTTCTTTTTTTTTATTACCTTTTTTTAATATTGATATGCGAGTTATGAAAGGGCACAATCTGATTCCTAAGCCATTAGTGCATCGCCTTCGTTTTTGTCAATGTTTGTGTTATCCCCTGATGCGATACACATTAAAGTTTTGAGTGAAAAGACGAAACGAAAACAATTGCACGCGGATTCTGCGCTAATTGACAAGTTATCCGAAGGCGAGGGAGGCCATTCGTATGCTTGATGCGGTCATCTCCGGTTCAATAATTAAAACTCTAAGGCAAATTGTGAAGAGCCTTAATGAATAGCAAGGAAAATATTCGATTTTAATAAAATCTCATTATCCACTTCACGACTGACAGCCGAACTGTGCAGATAACAAGCCAGAACGAGATCCTAAGGGGAAGCGGTCGCTCTGTTATATAAACGGACTGTTTGTCTCGGTAACATTATCTTGACAGAGGTCTCGAACAAGAGAACGTCTTCGACTCATCGTGCTCTTTTAAGCGTTGTTTTCAACTTGGTTTTGTTAGAGGACTGTTCAAACGACGCGGAGGCTCCGGTAACTGACGAAATAGTCCAAGGTATTTCTCAAACACTTAAAGTTCAACTGCGTGCTTTTTTGTGTGGGAATGTCGTCGCGTTCTCAAGTCATTTAGTAGTTTGTTTAACTTTGTAGGGTCATTTTCGTGCGTGTAAACGGCGAGGGGATTTCGCATGGATTCATCAAATGGTAAGTTACTCGTTCTTTGTTCTTTTGTCATAGCAACGACTTTTCTCCTCAAATTCCAAATGGACTGATTTCGAATCAAGTGCAAGGTAATCCTGTGTTCTGGATCGCTATGCAAGCACAAGGAGTTTTCCCTAAGTGTTCCGTCTATTTTTCCCCGTCCAAGCCTTGTTTACGATTCATGTTAGCTTCTAGATGAAATATCATTTGTATTTTGTGGAGGTGTGTCTGTACCTTTGTTATTCCCATTCTTTCATCGCTTTATGTCCAGTCTCTCGTTTTCTAGTTGATTGCGATGCTTAACCAACGGGTGGCATTCTTTTTTTTATAATTAATTTACGATGTGTTGATAACTCGACAATCTCTACCCGCATTTTAATTAAGTCCTTTCCCGTGACCTGCGCATGCAGCGGTATCCAGTGAACGTTTTAAGATGCTTTTGACGTGCACATGTACTTTCAACAACGTAAGTTGTCGTCCAGCCAGAAAAATCGATAGCCAAAACGTTCTTCAAATTAATCGGCATTGTTTACTTGAATGGGCCCGTTATTAGCTTGCTTGTTAGTCTGAATGGGGTCTCTTGAAACAGCGCGAAGCCGTGCAGAAAGAAGACGAGTGACGCCATCTACCGCCTTCGGGTTACAATCTCAATACGGTCGCTAACGTCGACATCAAAACAGAGACTCTTTAGAACATTTTGCGGGCAATATTAATTTTTCTGATGTTTCTTTGTTCAGCTGGACAAAAAATGGGTTGTAATTATTAGAGTTCATCATATTTACCCCCAACCGGGGTAAAATAATTCGGTTCCGAAAGTATACTTTACTATTAAATATGACCTGTCTCTACCTTCCCACAAAGGAGCCATAACCAAGGTTCTTTTTCTTGGATAAGCCAGAAAGACGTTGATATTTCACAGCATTCTCTCTTCTACTAGCTGCCTGAGTCTCCTTAATCACTTTCTAAACTGCTGTCCCTTTTGACCATCTGTACGATACGATGTATATATTTATTCAAGATGTGCGGGGACCTATTTAGCTTGTTCTTGTCTACAGTCATTCATGGAATAATTTAGGACTGACCATAGCTGATAAAATTAAACAGACAAGAGGGACTGTTTTTAATCTTCAAATTGCCGTGCCTCTTCGCTTGCCACATTTAGACGACTTACACTTTAATGAATTGCCTTCTGCACGAATGTCTTTCCCGAACAAAGCCCGGGAGAAGTTTAATTACTTTTTGCTATATTATTTGTTTGTCATTTCAAGCGGGGCGTGTTAATTAACTGTGCGGCCATTAGAGCCTGCTGTTTGAATTTTGAAATGAGTTCATTCAGTGAAATCGACTCATCATGTTGACAGAAAACCCTTTGACTTAAAATCCATCGATTATTAATATTTTAATTTGGCAAATATCCCCTGTTCGTGCAGCTCGGTTGTAATTGTAACGAAAAGATGTGTTGGTTTAGACTTCAATTTAGTGGAAACTATGGTTTAATCCTTCCGCGTCTTTCGCATTCAGGAGGCGTTTTTGTGGAATCGAGTTTGTCTCGTTTGTTTGGATTGTTGAAAACATGCTTAGCAGCAGCAGATTACTACCTGACACCAATATCAAATCAACAGGTACAATCGCAATCAGCTGAGCATCCCGTAAAAATTTAGCTTATTTGTGTGAGGTTTATGAATAATCGTTTGTGATCCTAAACTCCACTATAACGGTCCCGCTTCCAAAAATGATTATACTCCTGGTCCTGTAGTTTTATTATCGGTGTATCTCATGCGCCAGTCATCAGGAAGGCGGCAATTTAAACCTTGCTAAATCTTGCCGTTAGTTAAGGTAACGAAACCCGGATTTCCGCTGCGTTCTGTAATAAGCTTACAAGCTTTCAAAGCAGTTTGAGCCAAATGAAGTTAGTAAGTTGGTGTAAAAACTCGACTAACTGTTTTGGCAGCTGTATGAGGTGACATGGAATTGTCGAGAGCGTTGTACTGCCCTGCGGGTACAGCTCTGTGTGCTCTTTTTTTGCCACTGGTAAACTCCTATCCTGTCTGAGTTCTGAGTGGAATAAATATTTCGAGTTTTACGTCGATGCTGTCGCTCGCTTTGCGTTCAGCTTCTGATAATTTGATTAGTTCAACTCAAAGAGAAATTACCTGGTTGTTTATCTGGTTGAAAAACATCGCCGAGGCAAATAGTTGATTCGACTGGAAATGGTAGCCAGAAACAATGGTACATCCGAAAATTTTGGCCGGGCATGAGTAAGCTATGTTGAACGACTAGTGAACGTTCGTCAAGCTCGTTATCTCAGAAAACGATTTCTGAGCCCCAGACGGGAATCGAACCCGCAACATTCTGATGACCGATGAGTAATAACAGTAAGCTATGTTGGTAGGCCTGAGATCTACATGATACTCTGCCATCAGGAGGAAGGACTAGCTCCGTGCTTTAAAAGCTAGGCTCTTCTTTTTATATTTTATTAAATATTTGGATATCATTAGATGGGAGTCAAAGAGGCGAAGTTGAGAGTGTGAACGTCTATTTTCGTACATAATTACAGATCTCACAGCTGTTCTCCTGGCAACGTCGTTTCTAGGGCAGCCGGTAGAACTCTGGGCTTGGTTACAGCCGTTGTGGGTTCGATTCTTGCCCTGACATGAATTTCACGTGGCGTTTGACAAATGAGAATAGTATTTCATGTTTGAAAATGTTTCAATCTCATTTATTTGTATCTTTTATGGCACAGAGGTAGTTAATGTGTCTCTCACTTCGTGTACAAGACCAAAGAGTAGGGAAACTGCGGAGAATTGAAGTTTGTAGAACTGACGTTTTGAACGAAGAACCTTCAGCTCTGCAGTTTCCCTTCCCTTTGGTCTTTTACATGTCGTTCAACACTTCCTCTTCAGTACTCTACTTTTACTTAACACTGAACACAAAGTTGGTTCATGTGGGAGCTTGGGAAATATCAGACGACTAGTGAACGAACGTCCCCTAGTTCTCTACTTTTATTATATGGCAACGTTCGTTTTTCAGTCTGTACGCAAAATGACGCACGCTGATTGGCTGACCAGCTGTGCAGTAACTTTTTCGTACAGACGAGCTAGCAGTTAGAGGCGCGAAATGTGAGTTCCTTGTCCGATAAATACATGTTCCGGCCATATAATAAATTCCCTGTTAACGTCGTTTTTGCGGTCTTAACGGGAAAGTATTTGCCATCGGAATTTACGCGCAGACCTCGCTCCTTCGTTGCTCGGTCTGTACGAAATTCTCGGGCAAATACTTTCCCGTTCAGATCTCACACTCGGTTAATAGGTGATCATTATTGAAAGCTAAACACAAATGCTATTCATGTAGGAGTTTGGAGTATATCAGACCAACGAACAATCGTCAAGCTCATGATCTCAGGGAAACGATTTCTCAGGAGCCCTAGATGGGAATCGAACCCACAACCTTCTGATGACCGATTCCCTTTAAGGGCTCAGAAATCGTTTTTCTGGAATCACGAGCTTGACGAACGTTCTTTGATCGTCTGATTCTACTTTTATGTCTCTCACCTCTACAAGTAGGGTTTCATTGCGGTTCCGCACTCACGTTTGGTTAAAGTTCACTCCGTCGGAGAAATGAGTGTTTTTTTTTCAGTTCGACTCTTCCATGTATTGCAGATTTTCTCCGGTACTACATTTCCATCCTGTAGTAACAGTGGACCTATGAAGGGTGGCCTTAATTTTGGCAAGGCACTTAGGATTCCTGTCAGGAGGGGGGCTTGAATGGTAAAGTGGTCCTCTTGACGGGGACCTATAGTACAGATCTTGAAGTAGGAAAAATACATCTTTCTCCGATGATTTAATAGGTTATTTAAACTTCAAAAAATATTATATTACTAAATAGTGGTTTCAGATGACTAACGTGGAAAATATAGGCTGATAAAATGTATTGATTCACAAACTTTGATTCAGGGGAAATAACCTATTCATCATATGTTTTCTCTTCGGCTGACTGTTACAAACAGTTCGGAGATAAAATATCGATTATGCAACATAACCAACCCCACTTACAACACTTATGCGGGACCTGGACCCCCAAAGCCCCCTTCGCGTGTGTTACGGCTTTATTCGATCTCGACGAAAAACGGCTTAGCCATCTGAAAGGGCTACTTAGCATAAAAGCAGGTTACCTTACTATGTAAATACGTGTTCCTTATACCAACATTTCACAAATGAAATTTTGCACGACGATATTACGGAAGTAAATTAGGTATTTTATTTGTGAGAGCATTCCATTTTTAATGTGAAATGAAATTTCTTATGCGAAAAATCTTCCAATTCCACTTGTTTTTTGCATCGAGATGACTCTTGAAATTCTCGGAGTGACGTGCCGAAGACTGATGCACTCCAGTTCCCTGCAGACTTTCACTCACGTTCTTTAATAAGTGAGTCCTGGATGTCTCATTTTGCTGACTAAAGTCCCGTGCCTACAACGAGGCTTAAGGTTCGTTCACACACTACGATTAATCGGGCCGAGCATGGTAATTGGCAGTAAGTTGGCAAATTTGAACGTTCGGAACATTTTACTGACTGCTTCTCAACTTAAAATGCATCTAAGCCAGAAATCGGCTCATTAATCGTAATGTGTAAACCCAGACCAGGGTTAGTACGCCCCCCTGGAAATCCTGGAAAACCCGGAATTTTTTTTTCTTACCCTGGAAACTCCTGGAAAGTCCTGGAATTTTAGACTGACTTTTGAGAAAATCCTGAAAAACTGAACTTGGGGAGAAGATTTTTAAATTGCCACTAATTATTACACCAAAAAAGTTATTCTTTGTTCTTTCGTTGAGTTGATTTGCGTATAAAACCTGCATCAAATATTCCTGGAAAACTCTTAGGAAAAGGCAGTAGTAAGTCCTGGAAAGTCCTGGATTTTCAAAATTTGAAGATATACGAACAATGGCCGGTAGCCATACACGGTTGTCATCCTGGGGGCGGTTGTATAAAAATGTGATTAACTTTAATCATGATTAGTGCTTAGTTTTGCCCAATCAGGATCAGAGGATAAGAATTAACCACGTTTTAATCACCCGACAGCTGACTTAATCATGATTAAGAGTTTTATACAACTGGGTCCTTTAAAACATCAGCTATCGAATGACCAGGCGGAAAACGTAATCTCAAGAGGAATATCACCCATGTTGTTCTGAAACAATCATTAAGACATATACTCTACGTCACGAGAACGTCTTGGATCTCGCGCACGATTTGTTGCGTCTATATCAGTGATACATCGAAGTTCTACATTTAGCTCTTAATATAAGATATAAGACAGCTGTCTAACGATAAGATATCGCCAAAATATTATATAAAAACAATGCATATAGTTCTAAAACAGTACGTAATATACGTTTTATCTGACGAACACTCTGCGAAGTTGGCCCCTAGTTTGGCCGCATTCTTTAAACTTCCGTCTCTTGGGAGATATTTGCAGTTGTGTGATATTCCAACTGCGTGCAGTGTTGCTCCTGTGTCCTGGCCATACTATTTGAAAACTAGCTTTCCACGTGAGAGCAACGTCCAAGGCATTGTGCTTTGAACCACATGTAAAAACGTTTAATAAGTATGCTGTTGATGAATATTTACTCTGAATTATTTCCCTCGAGAGACAATCTTGTCTTTACATTGATGAAATAATATCTTCATTGACCAATGCAAAAGCAGTCAGGCAGACGTACATTTACGGACGATTGTTACACGCAATCCAAATTTTTAGAACTAATCAACGGCTTTTAGCGACCTCCCAAGAATACCTTTGCGATCCACCAGCGGTTTACGACTAACAAACTGAGAACTACTATTTTTATACACAAAATGTAGAATACCGCGTAAGCAGTATATAAAACAGCGTACACAGATTCCTGAGGCACGTACCTCAATCAGGTGGTTTTTTTATTTAATTCAGAGGCAAATGATTATGATCTTATTTTGGAAGCACGCAGAAAGTGTTCCCTGTTGGTCTTTTATATAAAGCAACTTAGCCTGATAAGTTTGACTTTCACTCCGACGAAGGGCCTTCGCTCGAAACGTTAGTTTCTCTACACTTAAGTTCCGGCAGTTTCCCCAACTCTTTCAACACTTCCCCAACTGGTTATCTACAACTGAAACCGTTTTAAAAATACCTGAATGTCCGGAAGACGACAGGGACTTGATTGTGGTTGTTAAATCTAATTAACGAAACTAAGGTCCTTTGGCAAAGGCGAGTAAGTTAATTCTTGGCATACTCAGCAAAAAATCCTCGCAAAAATAGTAGCTGCCCGCGCCGTCGAAAACCGCCTTCACGTGAAGCAGTTTTTGACCCAGGCCACGTGTAACTCAAAATTGTTTTCATAAGCGTATCCAAAACAGTCCCAACTTTTTTGCGATAATGAGCAAACTGTTTGCAATATTATTTCCGTCCTTTCGCAATTGCATCTCCAACCTCGCGACCCGTCAATGATAGATGTGTGACATGGTGGAGTGCATTTCCAACAGCGGAAATTATCGGAAACGATTTGTTGTCAGTTCATCGCTATCTTTCTTTCGTTCGAGACACCCTTACGGGGTATCTGTTCCAGCGATAGTAAACTATTAAATTTAAATACCGATTTACAAGATTGCCGTGAGAGAGTCGGATTGTGAATTCGACGACCAGCGAATGTTCGTCAAGCTCGTAATCTCAGAAAAAAACAATTTTCTGAGCCTTAAACGGGCAGTGATTCCGCTAGGCTCTGGTGACCGGTGAGACACTCCAACTATTGAGCTACCAAGTCTCAGATGGTACTTGAGCTACGGTGCAGGCTCGTCATATGTGTTGCCTAAGCGGAAGCCATTATATAATAACAATAATAATAATAATAATGGAAACATTGAATGCTGAACACAGATCTTGTTCGTGTGGGAGCTTGGTATATATCAGACGACCAGCGAACGTTCGCCAAGCTAATCTCGGAAAAACGATTTTCTGAGTCGCAGACGGGAGTCGAACCCACAACCTTCTGGTTACCGTTGAAACGCTCAAACCATTGAGCGACCAAGACTCGTGGACAATTTCCTTTTTCCACGTCGTGCCATTCAGATATGCGACATAATGCTAAAATTAGTTATGTCAAAAGCAGCTTCAGTTGTATATGTGGTGGTATTGGTACAGTTTTAGGGTTTCTTCATTTCACGAAAACGCTGTCTCTTGTAGTGAAGTGCATCCCTGCCCCGACCTTGTTTGATCTTGCGATTTCGATGTAAGATTGTTTCGAATAAACGAGTGGAAAAAGTCACGAGCTCAAACATAGGGTGTTGGTGTTACGTGACTAGGGTTCGATTTCAGCTCCGTACTTTTGTCTCACGTGAGAATAGTGTCTTCCAGTTGGACTCTACCAACTACCGCAGATTTTCTCCGTGGTATTTGCAGTTTTCCAACCTTTTGGTTTTCTACAACTCGTTCAAAACTGCCGACGCATCACTCTACGTTTGTGTCATTGTTTGGATTCCAGGGGATTTGGAAACACGAAAGTGGACTGGGACTAGTTGTCAAATAAAAATCCATTTTTAATTTTAAATTATTTAATATCTCATGAACTATATAAAATTTGTTGTTTTTAGCTTCGTAATGGAGATACCCATCCCTTTACTGAATACTGACACAAAGTTTCAAAAGGTTTCACCAAATACGGTGAGCGTTACAATTGATTAAATATATGGAACTGAATTTCTACTAGTCCCAGGCCTTTTTGGTTACGGTCAGATCAACTGGTTATAGACTTTGACAAAACCAGACCGTGAAGTCTTTGTGTTGGGTATTTTCCGCCTCGGCGTTTTTTGTTCCTCTTTTTTTCTTGCAAACTCCGAACTGATGGTGAATTCATGTTTTCTACGTTCGTTTATGATATATAACAAAGAAAGATAAAATATGTAATACAAACAATACAGAAGAAGGGAATTTATAATGCATGGAATACGGAAAACGTTTCGTGAAAACGCAATCCTTTTTTGAGAGAACTACAGTGTCTCTACCAAAACGTCACCAGATTTATCTCATTTGTCAAGACCTCATGGTTCACCACCCGAATTGGTTCATCGGTTGATACATAATATTTTACGGAAATATAATTCCTGGCGATTTCTAACATAGCATGTTACGACCCAAAACATTTGCCACAGCTCATTCAACTTCGCTGGTGCAGACAGCGTTAATTCTTTTAGTCGACAGTTGTTTTGCTTAAAATGACATACAATAATTGATGGCCTCAAGGAAACTGCAACTGGCCTGTTTTTTTGGAATCTTTGTACTTTACATTATTTATAGCTCATTATATGTGTGCTTTATTTGGATACCCTGGTCTACTTCATGTTTATGATATAAAGATTATTTCAGCGTAATTTTCCAATAGAGGTTCAACCTTTGGATAACTATACTTTTAACGCACGAGTGGCCATTTCTAATGTTCCTTATAGCGTCTCTTTCTATTTACTTGACTCATTGTTCGCCGTTAATTACATTTATTTAATTGAGCGAGTGACAGAAACTGGAGAATCCATCTCCGAGTAGCTTCCATGCAAACAGAAATGGGATAAATAGAATCTCTGTTTACCCAGCTACGTGGAGAGACGTTCAGCTGTGTCTAGCTACAATTCCTCTCTCGAAAGTTTACAGATTGTGGCAACGTGGGTTGTTGCCGTGTAGACACAATAGTTTAGTGATTGCTTTTAATGAGCGACCCCACTAGTCCAGGCACCCAACCGGTTGGGCGCCAAGTTTTCTCGATGGTTGAAATTGCTTTGTCAAGGTAATTCATTAAACTTCTTCCTTTCGATCAGGTATGTCTATTTATACCAAAAACACTTCAGGAAACGTCACTATTAACAATATTGCGTTCCCTAGTCAAACCAGACATACCGCAGTTTCCTTTTAACTCTGTCGCATATGTTCCAAGAGAAAAAGCCCCGGACGATATTCGTTTTTGAGGGGTTATGCAATTAATTGGCTATGCCAGTCAGAGGATCGATTAGGACTCCTTTTTTGAGCTAATTGACCGAAAACCTCCCGAACATTCTGCCAATCCCTTTTCGAGAAATTTTGCTGTAGGGGATCTCGTTCAATAAATTTGGTGACATGGTTTCGGACATTTATATCAATCGCTCAAATTTTTAAAGTTTAAGCACGATTATCAGACACCAATATGGGTGACGCAGAAAGCGATTCACTGTCCTCCAGTACGCGTGATATTGTCATGGTTTCGCACAAGTGTATATCCACCAAAGGGAAATGGTGGGGTGTTTTTATTTGCTGAATATAAAATATGTTTATGTGACCTTTTCAGCGCTGAAGGCTCTACCGCTCGAAGAATTGATAAGAGAGCAATTATATTTAATACATTTGCATCATTTACACTTGAGTTAAAAGCCATTATAGCCCGGGTGATATTCAGACACGTCTTCCGATTCGAGAGCTTTACCCCCTCAACCCTAAGGAAGATAATCAACGCGTATTTCTGCTAAGGTAAGAACACAACGCCGAAATTTACTTGGAAACAATGTTATTGCGCTGTACAGTTAGAGGTCCTTATTTGTTATCTGTATAGAAATCGAATTTAATTTTTAAATAAAAAGCTTTATTTTGAACTCGGGTCTAAGGTAACTAAGATCTCCAATTACAGCTTATGTATTCGTGGCTGAAAAGTTCTTACATGGATTTCGTCCCTGTAGAACTCGTGTTCTGTAGGAAATCCGAAACTAATATGAAAACTTGTTATAAAAATCACTATTTAAACTTGTAAACTTCAAACAACATGTATTCATTACACCCCGATGTATGTCGGATCACGAATTCATTTTGACCGGTGAAAATGTAGTGTACATCTTGAGTCAGTTAAACACGATTACATCCACTCAATGGAATTCTGCCTCATGAACTCTGATGTAGTTTAGAATGAGCGCCTGTGAATGAGGGATGCCATGTTTGGAGCTAATGGTATGAGTCTAGAAATAATTATGAAATTTCTCGATGTTTAATTCGGCAGTAGAGATGAGGATGTCAAGACAAACAGGCTCGAGTAACACCTCGAATGCTATCTCGTTTGATATCTTTCGTCGTCGGGTTTTTCACTCTCCTGGTATCGTAAGATAGCCAAAATTCTCTGCTGCCTGTTTTAAAATTTGGGTATTTTCCTTATCTAGTCTGTTTTTCCGGAAAACTAACCGCAACATTTAACATCCAATGATTTGCTGAACAAGTATAGTTCAGTCGAAGAAAGATTCCGTCATCACAAACTTACGGTGGTTTTATCACTCACATATTCCCATTTGACCATCACTTTGCCTTGTTTGTAAAATGATGATGGATACCCTGAGAAGCATTTGTCTGGTTGACTTGAATTTCTTCGACGGGTTCTAGTCATACAAAGAGCATTTTTTATTACACAGCCTGCAGTCAAGACAAGTGACAATATCGTTGCAAATTAGGTTTCAATTTGTTTTTGACAACCTTTCAATTCTGTCAACTGTGAACAAAAACCACAGATCTTATCCATATAGGACAAGCTAATGTCAGGCAACCTTGAAGTTTTCGTTATACTTTTTAGTTGACAAACTCCTTGCTGTAATTATTGTAACTCCTTCATCGCCACAGAAGAAAACCTCGCCATATTCCTGGAGATTGTCAAGGCCATGTCTTCGTAGATTTTGTCTTAATTGGCAATCTTTGCCAGTGCTCTGGGACTATCTTCTTTGCTTTCAGCCGCTATCAGGGAAAAACAGATGGGGAAAATTCTGGTCCACCTATAAAGTCCATATCTTCCCACTCTTTTTCCGTTTCATTTCTAAAGATAACATTTTATCTTGACAGTCGAAGTCCCTTTGTTGTTCGGAAAATCCAGCCAATTAGAGAACGTCAAATCCTTAAAAGCTTTTGCAGTAAATAAATCACCGAAAAAAGACAATTGTTGTTCTTTAGGTAGTGTTTGATTCGCCTTGTAAAAATTAACTCGTTGTAAATTTTGGTAGTAGAGACTGCAAACGATTTTAATTACCTTATTAAAATTCTTCTGCTGGAAACAACGCGCTTTAATACATCAAATAAACGTTGAATTCTCTCGAGCCTATTCCCCTCGAGAAAACTTATCTGGCACATCGTGGCTGGATTATATGTACGAAGTCGAGCGTTTACTAATTTGAATAGTGACACCACATGGATGGCTGTCTTCAAAGTGGGATAGAAACTGAGCTTGAAGTGCCAGGCAGTGGCAGTTCGTATAACTCTTCGTAAAGGTACTTAAGATGACCACAAACAGTCTTGTTAGAAATTTCCCCCAACTGTGCTGATCGCTTTGGATTGGTCCAGTGACCGGCACTTAATTATTTTTTTGAGCAGATGCGAGATAGTGCCATTTGCAAACCTTTCTTTAATTGCTTCGAGTTTACTTTCGATTAGAGGTAGCGATAATGAATGCCTTTCAAAATCAGCCCCTTTCCCGGCGCAATACCTTTTAGCGGCTGGCATAATTAAACCCAAATCAATTGTGTACAAAGTACATCAGTTCGGACGGCAGTGAAATATGGTATTTCTTTTTATTTAAAAATATATCCCTTAAATACCGGCTTCGCAACATTCAGAACAAAGAGTTGACAAGTACGGATGTTTGCACTGATGAATGAGAGCCCTTCATTCAAGCTTGAGGGCATCGGAGGTACTACAATATGCATACATGTGTATATATATATATATATTTAGTAAGAGAGATAGATATGGATAAATATGTCTATATATATAGGTTGGTGTATTTCTTATATCGCTCCATTCGGGCATTGTAGAAGCCGTAGGTTGATTTCTCTTGGTAGCAGGATTATTTGATTAATGCTTTGGGTCGAAAACTAATATATCATTTCAATAATTACTTGCTTTAAACAGTGATAACGTTTCTAACTTAATTGGGAAACTCTGGTCGTCGTAGCCAATCGGACCTGGCGACGGCCGCATGTGGATGTCCGATTGATTTGATGGCTCGCTTGATTAACGTTAATTTACTCTGTTCGTGATGAGTGCTTTTATAACGTGTGCTGTTATCAATGAGATGATTTAACAAACAACACTGAAAGACAGCAAGTGTCGACGTCTTTCGTTCAGTTCTTAAATCGCCTCGCTTCGTGGAAGTGTATCGCTTTCTACCCCAACTTCACCGCCATCCAAACCGAACGGTGATTAACTAATATTGTCTCAAATTAACTGAAAGTATTGCTTCGATCAACCACTCGGTCTTTCTTACGATGCAGTCGTCGTTAGCGGGCAGAAGTGAGTATCTGTACTCGGAGTGGAAAGTTTGTGCCGATTGTGAGCTCGTGTGCGTTTGTTGACGTGTGACTGTGTGTGACCTGAGAGAGTTTCGTAGATTGACTTGATCGTATTACGACGTATTTCATCAATACTGTGAACATCTGTGTGTTCCATTTAGGTATGGCTTGTGACAAGAAGACGAAAAGCTGCGGAGCCTGTGGGCGAACGATCCTTGAAAGGTTCCTGCTACACGCGCTAGATCAGTATTGGCACATGGACTGCCTGAAGTGCTCTTGTTGCGACGTGAGACTCGGTGAAGTGGGCTCGTCATGTTTCTCAAAGGGAGGAATGATCCTATGTCGGACAGACTATGTAAGGTAAGCTTTGAGCGATGCAATGCCAAGCCTTGTCCAGAAACAAATTGCTCATCATCTCGTTGGCCTGACAATCGATCCTGGCCCAGGTATTGGGCCATTTTGCCTACCCCATCGATCCATTAACCGCATTTTAAGCCACACTTCGAACAATCAAGCCCTTTTTTGAAACTCAGCTTTGTCCGAAATACGCTAAACGCCGTTTCCATGTTCGGATTATCCATTCTCCGGTATTTTTTTAACTCCTGCTAAAATTTACTTCCTTCATTCATTATCCCGTTATTTGGGAAGCCTGTGCGATTGCAATCGCGCTGATGCTGTCATAGAGGAGATTGGTTGGTTGCACGTAGATGTAAAATGCCAAGGCTACTCATTACCAAACCCACTTAATGTCGTTGAAATAATGGATGCTTCATTTCCCGAACAAAAGCCAAAGTCCTGCTTAATGAAAATCCATCAAACGTGTTCGTCTGTGTGATGTGATTGGCCCATTCTTTGCTGCTATTTGTCTCATTCTGTTCTCTGTGTGTCATCTCATCTCTTAGCCCTTTTTCTTAGCAAAACCCATTACTTCCAGCCCGTAATTAAATCCAGGAAATTTAATAGGCTTTTAGGGGTTTGTTGACACATTGTATTTACATTAGTGTTATGTGTTATTTGCCCTAGTTCCTGTTAGGACGCGCTACAGCGTTCAATGAACACCCATAGAACTACCTTGAAGAAAAACGACAATTACCGACGTGAATTCCACGACAAATTTTACCTAAATGTATCGAATTCAAAGCACCGAAATTCCCCCTTCGAGTCTTGTCGTCAAGATGTTCGTGTTTTGATTAGATAAGCTGTTTTAGAATGCTTTTAATTTGAAATTGTTTTTCACACTCGCTCAATTTAAAAACGACCCATATGGAGCAAAGGAACCGAGTAGTGTCAGGCATTAAATACTAACTTCTTTGTTTTCGTTGCACACTGTTGTGTGATACTAACATCAGAACTCCAAGCCGGCGTTCGGTTCCATTCGTATCGCGCATTTGGATTTTGTTTCCCGCAAACTAATTGCTCTCTGAGGAAATTGACTTGTAGGCGTAAGATAGGATGAGTTTCGTACGGTTTTGAAAAAAGCAAAGAAATATGCTTAATCACATGCGCGATTGTTGTTGTGCGTATTTTGTTGGGTTTTTTTAACCCATTCGGCAAGGTTTTAATGCTGAAAGGGCATTCACGCATGTAAGGTTTTTGGTGCAACTTAATCTTCAAATGGCCATAAATGTAGAGCTTAATTCATGCTTTTTCTAATTAAAAGTTGAGGTTGAAATATGGCTATAGCTTATATAACATTTAAATTAGGTGCAGATTTCATAAGCTTTTGGCAATTCACGATCTTTTTACGGAAATGTTTTCAAAAGAGCCTCCAAGCCGATGGAAATCCAGTAGAGATACCAGAAGTGAAAATAAGTTTCTAGAAAAAGACAGAAATGCGGATTGTCGGTTGTGAGAAAGTGTTTTGACTAACATATACTGGATGCGAAACGAAATGGTTCTTTTTCCGGTGCAAAACTAATGAATTTGCATTTCCCATGTAAAATAACAAATTTTCTTCTTAATTTCGAACTTATAATTATGAATGAGTTATTTGACACTATAGCAACATTGTTTGAATTAAAAACTTCCATTATCTCTTGGTACATTTATTCATAGCTCGGGTTTTATCTGTCGTACGGAGTTCCATATCTCATTCATCAACTTCGGTCGTGTTTACTTTATTACCTTTTTTCCTTTCATATTACGTTTGGCTTTACGTTTGGAAGTCTAGAGGTTACTAAAAGTAAGCCGTTATTAGCTGTTGTGTGGCGAGAAATTGTCCTGAACTCCTTCACTGTTATATCTTTTCCTTTAATGAGTAAAATCGTATGAGGTTAGCCGAAGTAAAACAATAAAAGTTCCCCCCGTGGCAGCGAAGGAGTTAAGTTTGACATTTCTCATTAGCTGGTACACCTTTCTGTCCGTTCCGTTTAATCGATATTGCCGTTTTTTGGTCCCAATTTTCCTTCGTGTCAATTTTATTTCGCCGGGCTATGCGAAGAAATACTGCCCTTGACCACTAACTTTTCCTAACAAAAACCGCAATTAACAGTTGCGATGAAATTTTAAATATTAAAAAAAAGGTGTAATTATATAAGCGAAAGCCGCATAAGCTGTGTAATTAGGCTTTATTTGTTGTGGTAAAAACACAATTTGAACCGACAACAATCATCGATGCCAGCATGGAAAAGTTTTACTTTAAGTAAAGTCTGCCTACTCTGAACTGTGTTAAGTGGTCACCGTTTTGACATTGGTAAAGAGAAAGGATTTATCATCAGTGTAATTGGTAGAGTTTAAAACACGGCCTTTGATTTTGTTTTTGACCGCAATCTCTTGTGTATCCGAATTTAAAATACGGTAGGCTCTCGGTATCAATAAGTGAGAACCAGTAAAAAAACACAAATGATTTCTTCCCGAGATTTCAAATTGTTGACTAAGGGCTTCATGAGAGCAATTTTGTATTCTTTTTACTCTTGATGCCTTCCATTTTGATAATTAAAATTCCTATAAAAAGCGTCATTAAACTTTTGTATTTTACACGGGATAAGTTGTTAAACAGTTTTGTTGATGTGACGGAGCCAATAAGCTGTTGGCGTGTTTGCTACGATGAAGGTCCGAGTTAACAGGTTGGATGTTCAACAATGAATTATTTACGTGGACTTACTCGAGTCGCAGTTTGTTGCTACCATTTCCGTGATGCAAACATTAGAGCGGTTAAGTTCTACCTTATTTATATAACCAATTGACTTTTTCGATACCATAACTATATGAACGCTATTCTATCTTTTTTCTAAGAATGCACTGGGTTCGTCAAAATCTTGAAATGGATTTATAGTTTTGGTTGTATCAAGTCTGCCATATGTTTTAGTTGTAATTATTATCATTGGAATCGCTTCGGTTGCATTACCGTTAATTGTTTTTTCTTCTTCTTCTTCTTCCCGTTCCTCTTCTTCTTTTTCTTCTTCTTCTGCTCCTTCTACTTTTTCTTACTCCTCGCCCTCTTCTTCGTCGTCGCCCTCTTTTTCTTCGTCGCCGTCCGCTTTTTCTTCTTCTTTTTCTTCTTTTTCTTGTTCTTCTTGTTCTTTTTTTCTTATTGTTCTTCTTCTTGTTTTCTTTCTCGTCATTTTCTTTTTCTTCTTCTTCCTCTTGATTTTTGTTTTCTTCTTCTTCTTCCTCTTCTTTTTTTATTCTTCTTTTTCTTCTGCCTCTTCATTTTCTTTTTCTTCTTCTTCTTCCTCTTTTTCTTTTTCTTCTTCTTCTTCTTTTTCTTCTTCTTCTCCTTCTTCCTCTTCTTTTTCTTGTTGTTGTTCCTGCTCTTCTTTTTCTTTTTCTACTTTTTCTCTATCTTGTCTTTCTTCTTTTTCGTTTTTTTACTCTTCTCGTGGAAAATTAGCTTTGTTAGTTATATCACAAGGTCTAGATTGCTATTTTACCTCTAGCACATCACTACCACTTACACTAGTCATGACTGTTTAGAACTCTATCCTGTAGACTATATGTCAATTTGACGTCAAACCTTCTCTTACCCAATTTACTTAAATTTAATCAACACCCACCCTTAATTACTTTATCATAATGTCATTATTTTAATACGCAGACGCTCAATTTCTAACATTTCTTTTTTCTCTGTTCTTCATTTTCCTCTCTGTTTTTCTATTTTTGTCATTCATTTTCTTTTTCTTTTTCTTTCTTTTCACCTTTTCCTTTCTCTTTCCTTTTCGTTTTTGACTTTTTCTTTTTCCTTTTTCTCTCTTTTTCTTCTTTTTTTCTTTCTCGTCTTGCTCATTTTTATTCTTGTTCTTCATTTTCTTCTTTTTCTTTCTCCTTCATCTTTTTCTTTCTCCTTCATCTTTTTCTTCTCCTTTTTTCATTTTTTTACACCTTCTCTTCATTTTTCTCTTGTTTTCCCCTTTTTCTCATTCTCTTCTTGTCCATTTTGTTCTTCTTTATCTTTTTCTACTACTTTATCCTCTTCTATTTCTTCGTCATCATCTAACTGGTAATGTCATTTTGAAATGATCGGCATCATAGTGGCCATTGAAATACGGCCGGGGCAGAACGTAGAGCAACTGGGGCAGAGGTCATACTACTTTCCGAAAAAAGAAGGGGGAAAAAAAGTATCGAACAGGACCGAACTTACGCCACCCGCTGGTCTCGGCTGGCCAACATAAAATCCTAGATAGGAATCTGGATCCGAAATGCCAAAAAAGTGAGCAAAGCTCATACCATCTGATAATGCATCCTATCTGTCATTCACGGTTGTTGCGCCCCTTCCGTGCTATTGACCACTTCCACATCTCCCATAATACAGTTCGTTTGGGGTGTTCTTTGCGTAAAAGCAAACGATTTCCAGTTCATCAGAGCATTGCTAATCCTCCAATGAACTGGAAAACCTTTGTATTTATCCAAAGAACCCTCCAAAACGAACTGTATTATGGGAGATGAGAAAGTTGTCTATAAGTTACCGCTCTTAAACTATGCTCGCACCTAGTCCCTGCAGCGCCCGGTTCCCTTGTTGTTTACTTTGATTGTTTCATAACCTCGCCTGAAATTCCATATCGTTTTACTTGGTAGGCTATATGGTTCCAGCGGCGCATGTGCAGTATGTGCAAAACTTATTCCTGCCGCAGAGATGGTTATGAAGATACAGGACAAAGCTTACCACATCCAGTGCTTTACGTGCTGTGCCTGTCACCGAAGACTTGTTCCCGGCGATCGCTTTCACTTCGTAAACGACAGAATATTTTGCGAAAGTGACTTCCCGCTGGCTTTAAGGAGCGGCGCAGCGACGACCCCGACTCAGCAACAACCGGTAGGTATCACATGAAATTACGAAGTAGCTAGAAGAAAAACTTCCTATCTCAGGCACTCTTTAAACATTTTTTAGAATCAATGCATGCGTTTCCGGGAACACAGTCGAGATTGTGATCGTTATTTAAAAAAACGATGCAACTGTAAATTGGACGAAACTTTATTGGATTTTCCATTTTCCATTTTCCACCGACATCGGGATGACATCACAAGAGAATATTATCGAAGGTTTGAGCTTCACGCACATAAAGATGAAACTACGCAATGATATATGTTTGAAATGCCCGTCATCTCTCGCTTCTTACTCAGAAAAGTTATTTTCAGCCTGTGACAGGAACTTTTTCGTCACCGATTATTTTGGAAGGTATTTTGGTCAATCTACGTAGTATTCGTGCGATTTTGTGTGATATCTTCATTGCAGACAGAAGGAGGGCTGCCACATGGAAAACAAATTGTGTTTCGACTATATAACAAAATCTAAACACCTTGCGCGGACGGACTCGTGTCGGTGGACCTCTCCTGAGACTCTGCTCCAGTAAACTCCCATTCTCGTTGAGGGAGGTTGGGGCGAGAAGCGGAGCTGTTTGGTGATGTTTTTTAGCAATATTTTAGCAAGCAAATTTAAGCGCGTGCTGACTCACTTGATTTGTGCATTTTTCGCCTACAAAACTCCGAAGAATGAACGTGGGATCCCATACGAGCCGACCGGTCACCTAATAGATAATTTACCTGATCAAACTAGCAAAATTACTTTACCGTATATTTCACTTGTGCCTTCGGAGACTTATGAACCTGCAACTTCATTCATACAACATTTGAGGTGGAGTTTTATTTGAAAATGCACAACTGCTTCGCTGACTTTTTTTTATTTCTTTTTCTTACAGATATTTTGCTAGTCTTCATTAGACATACGTTGGTCGAACTAGTCTCATCGACCGGTTCTAGTAGAGATCTTGGCGTTACAACTCCTGGAACGAATCCTTCCAGCGTTTCCCAACACGGTGCGGCTTTGGGTATCTGATACAACCCAGAAATCCTTTTTCCAATTTTGAAGACTGAAACTCCTAACTATCCAAACTTTTAACATAAAAGGCAAAGTTCTTCGTTCATTGTTGATGGTATATTTCACGATTCGCCGCATCAAACGTTGAAGTAAAGCAAGTGATATTGTAAATAAACTATTTTTGCCAGGGATTCTATGTGATAAATATGAACCGAGCTTGTTCATTTTGCTTCTCTGATGTAACGTATGATGATTCTTGTAAGCGTTCGCAGTCTCGTTCCCAGGGCATTTTGTCTCCATGGCGAAAGGTCGGCAAAATCACGGATTTGGAAAGAAGACTGGATCGAACAACCTACAGACCACAGGTTGCATTCTCGTCCCCAGAGCCTCTTTCTAGCTGGCGCGCGATAAAAGGCTCTGGGATAATCCGTACGGGAACCCACTAGTTTTCGACGTGCTTTCGTTGAAATCGACAACGTCGGTTCAGTTACATCACTTAGTAAGGTTGTGGTTGGCTGTTACAATTGTGTAACAAAAGGGTTCAAAATATCAGTAGCCATAATACAAAATCTTGAATTAGCTGACTTCCGCTAATTAACGCGAATGAACGAATAACCATTCTCAAACTCAATAATTCACGAGGAAAACACAAAGGAAATCAGTACCGAGATGACGTTTGGATATGTGATCTTAATTAGCACAAAATTTCGACAACTTTAAACCCGATTTTTTCCTCAAATACGGATTTGTTTGAGAAGCCATATCATACACTTGAAAGTCGTGTTTGATCTGATTTCCAAACACCTCGAAGTTGGTTAAAAAACTCGGCTATGGCCTCGCTTTTTAACTCACTTCTCGGTATTTGGAAATCAGATCAAACACTCCTTCTCGTGTTTGATATATAGCATCAGAGTTCTTATATTTATGAATACCCCAGAGCCTTTTATCGCGCGCCATTCTCTGGAGACGTGAATGCACAGGTTGTAGAAAACGAAGCCAGCGAAACAGACAGGCGCTATTACTGAGGCACAAAAGTCGCGATAATGTCTCACAGGCGTCCTTAAAGCACATAAAACAAACAGAAAACCTCATCCACTAACGAAAAACCCGATAGAAACGCTCAGTTGGTCCCTTAGTTATGGCCGACTTGGGCGTCATTTACCAAACAACAGTTGCTCGATCCAGTCTTCTTTCGAGATCAGTGGGCAAAATGACCCAGGCATCGGCTGGTCAATTCTATAATCTGATTAGTCCGTTTCAAAAATTAATTTATTCGCCATGTGTGTAATTATTCATCTAAATCTGGGTGCTACATGATCTCCGAATTGTAAAATTTTGCCGCCAACTCGAAATAATTACTTTGGTTAAAGGCAAGACACACATTTAAAACCTGTTTATGACATTTAAAATCGAAAATGAAGATTTATAACAAATTATGGAAGCTAATAGCTTTTATAACGAATTTTCTGCATGTGCAAGTTTGGAGACCGTATGCAATGCCTATGGTAAATTACAAATACTTTGTGTTTAAACATACGGACAGCTAAATGTATACAATACAACTAATTCATTGGACTTTACAAGTATTTGATTTACTTAGCATAACATCTAACTGTAATATATTATAACGATAACTATAGTTTCTACGTAAAATTTGTACGTTATTCAATGCATATTAGCTATAATTGAAGCTGAAACCCATCAGATTACCGCGTAGTCTAACCTGGATAAACCCCTTTAATTTTTTTTAAAAAGAAAGTGCGATTTGTTGATTCTCCTTACCAAATGTTTTTTCCAAAATTAAAACAAAGAAAATTTTTGAGAATAGTTGCAGTTGATAAACCAGGTCGAAAACGCAATTTTCTTATAAAAATCAAAGCCCCGACAATGATTTTAAATAAGGCCATGTTAGAGGGACACATTGAAAATGGTAAGGTGAAAAAAATCTTTATTGAACTAACGCTTCGTCGCAACACGGAACATCATCAGAGTATGATATATTACAATGATTCTCGACATACATATGTTGCGTGTGGTGACGACGAAACGTTAGTTCAATAAATTTTTTTTCACCATACCGTTTTCAGTGTGTCCTCTAACATGGCCTTATTTAACATCGTCTGGGCTACGATTTTTGTTACAAGTTTAAGACTTTCATACATGCAAATGCTTTAAGAGGAATTATTAAAATTTCAATTAAGAGCACTTGTACGCACTGGGGAGTCCAAATTGGTAAAAGTCATCGAGGAAATCAAGAAAAACGCTACGAGACAAAATCAGTTCCTTGTTAAATTTGTTTGTTAGTTCTGTGTAACTGGAAAAAGAATTTACCACAGGTTATTTAATTCTTGTAGGTCGGCAGAAAAAATTCAACACAGAGACGGTGGAGCGAAATTTTAAGGGGGAAATAGAATATCTAGAAAGATCGAATGGCATGTTTCTCCGGGAAATTTTTTAAAATAAGTGTTCCAAAATTTTATCTCAAACTCATTAATAATTCATGAGAAAAACACAAAGGAAATTACTATCGAGACGTTTGGATATCTGAGGAAGAAATTATATAAATTAAGCCAACTTTCACCTCGATTTTCTCCTCAAATACTGATTCTTTTGAGATGTAACACACATTCGAAAGTCATATTTCACGAAATATTTAAACACCTCGAACTTTGTAGAAAACCTCGGCTGTCAAGCAAACTTCTCGGTGTTTGGATATTCTGATGAAACACTCCCATGTACGATATATTACTTCAATAACTAGAAACAGAATTATTTGACAAAAAAATGACGAATTACAATTCTTTACGGTCTTTCTTTTAGATTATGTACTTCTGGAAGTGCATGATTTCTGAGAAAAAAAATTGGGAGTTTAAGCCTTTCCTGCTCTGCAAATCTTAAAGTAACTAGTGGCAGTTATATTTTAAAAGCTGATCTGAAACTGTCATCTTTCTACATTTTAAAAAAGTTATTTTGTTACTGTTATTAGTAACATTTTTGAGACGTAATTGGTTACGGTGATTAGTTATATGTTTAAAAAGTAAAGTAATTTGTTACTCAGACATGTGGCTTACAAAACTACCGCTCATGATCCAACGTTTCGACACCATTGTCTGGTGCCTTCATCAGTGGTGATTGATCTGAACATGAGGTCCTTATTTTTGCCGTAGAGAACCATCGATGACGTTATTTATTCACCCAACAAACTTTGTTAATGACGGCACCTGTTAACAACAGCGTTTCGGCTGTCATTGCCAATCTGGTAATGGAAGACATTGAACAAAGAGCACTGGCGTCCGCACCAGTGAAACTTTTGTTCTGGAAACGATATGTTGATGATGTAACATCTGTGATATCTCGAAACGAAGTGGAAATTCTGTTGCACCATCTAAATTCCATCGAACCGTCGATTCAATTCACGGCAGAATGCGTGTCTAACCAACCACCCGATTGCGTGGGAAAATTTCAAAATTACCACCAATCCACGTTACCATCAAAGACGTTGTCTGGAGGCGTGACATATCCTTAGCGCCCTCGCTCAATTGAATCGCCATGACTGTGGTTTATTACCGGATGTCTATTTGCATGATGGGTTCTGTGAGGATATAAATAGGGACCTCATGTGCAGATCAATCACCGCTGATGAAGACACTAGACAGGAGTGTCGAAACGTTGGGTCATGAACGGTAGTTTAGTAAGCTACGTTCAAAACATTTTTTCAGTTTACGTTTTAACAAGGAATTTGTAACTGTAATTGGTTACATTCAAGAAAGTGATTTGTTGCTGTAGTTAGCACCAGTTTTAAAAAGTTATATGTAGCCGTAGTAAGGTACTTTTATGCAAGTAACTGTTGCTACTCCGCAAACAACACTCGACCGTGTCACCTAAGCATTTAAACCGTAGATGTAGCGAATAAATTTTTCGGTCAGCGAAGGGAAATGAAAGCTTACAAGGTGGTGAAGAGTCAACAAAGGTGAGGGGAAATACATCTGTCGTTCACGATAAAGTGAAGCCTTCAGCATTGCATGAGAGGCATCCACGGCTGAAAAGCGGGTCCAGCCCTTTTCACCTGCTACCGGGTTGTCTGTTGCCACCTCGAGTGCATTCTCGGTGGCAATTGCTCCTAAGAGGATCATCGTAATGGACATTGTCTCTTCGCCAGTGTTATTTAAGGCAATGTCTTGACGAAGGGAGTCAAAAAAACCGTGCAACGCGTGCTTATTGGCGCAGTAGAGTGCAAAATAAGGGTATGTGAACACGCCAAGGCCAGACGAAACCACAACCAGACGGCCGCGGGAAGCTTCAAGATTGGACAAGAATAATGTAGCTAAGTTGATGTAACTGATGACGTTGGTGTCAAAGAACTTCGTGACTTCACTCAAGTCTCTGTCTCCATGCCAACGCTGCACATCATAGATGACGTGATTTAAAACAAGAACGTCAATCGTTCCAAACCGTTCTACAGCTTCCTAGAACGAAGAAAAATATAATGCATAAGATCTTTCGTAATTGACCGTTACCGAAATCCCGAAATGACTGGGTTTGAGGTAACCTGGACGAGTTGTGATTGGCTGAAGGGTTTACAAGGACCAATGGTAACTCCCGCTGGTCACTTAGAACCCAGTCTTCCTGGGTTTCATGTAGCAGAAAAACGATTTCTGAGCCTCAGACGGGAATCGAACCTGCAACCTTCTGATGACCGGTGAGACTTTGTAACCATTGAGCTACCAAGACTCAGATGGTGAGCTAGGGTGCAGGTTCATCATATGTACCACCTAAGCGGAAGTCACGATACGACAATAATGATGTAAATACTTAATGCTGAACACGAAGTTAGTGCATGTGGGAGCTTGGAAAATATCAGACGACTAGTGGACGTTCATCAAGCTCGTTATCTCAGAAAAACGTCCACTAGCCGTCTGAGATTTACCAAGCTCCCACATGAACTAACTTTGTGTTCAGCATTAAGTAATAAAAATGAAGACCTAGCAAAGAACACGGAAAACAACCATAAAATACCACGTTAAAACATATTCAATACTGACAGCGGAATATAAACATTGCATGCAAATCAGATTGGCTATAGAATTACAAATGAGGCGATTTAAAAATAACCGCTGAGAATGGCAAATGAATAATTTTTCGGTCATTTTTGTTCCTGGTCATTAGTCAAAAAGGTACAGACCACTAGCTTGCATATGACATCAAATCAAACCGTCTGGAGGACAACTTCAAAGTTCCGACGTTCAATAGATCGATTAATTTATGGAAATTCTTTTGTTTGTAAGTATTCTTGCACCAACAGGAGACTAAGGTGTTAATAACTGAAGCAAGGTGGCCCTCTTTACGGAGATCTCGTCACTCTGTCAAATCTTTTATAAAATTTGCTTTCGTTTACATGAAAGGAAGGCCAGCACGCCTAAGCGAGACGTCACTGTTGAATACCCGAGATCTCGCCTAAGAGAACTGGAAATTTACCATGTAAACACACTCAAGAGAGCTGAAAAAATCAATGTACACACGTGCATTCGAGACTTCCACAGGCCAGACCTCAATTGGTTGAAAGGGCTGGAAAATTCCCATGTAAAAGCGAGGTGAAATCCAGCCTTCTTACAAAGGCTATCCCTACCAACAGGGCTGGTTCGCTCTATATCAACACCGCCTAATCGTAAATGGTCTATAGATCTGGTTGGACTCATTGTTATAGATCGGACAAGAGTTCTGTTAAAGGTTTAGCCCGGCCATTCTCTTCAGCTCATGAATTCCAAAAAATTAGAAGAATTGAGCACAATTCACAGTTATCAACAATTCAATGGGAGATATCTAATCCACCGAGCATTGAGTGTGGTCATTAATAATGGCTATGTCTGACTGTTCTGGCCTAGAGTACTGGCACGTTTGGCCAGAGACCTTGGGTTCGATTCTCGGTTGAGGCAGTCAGGGAAACTTTTCTACAGCAGTGATTTGGCTTCATTCGAACTTATTCTCTTATTCCGTCTCGGTCAGTAACTGAAAAACATCAGTCTTTCATTTCACTAGTGCAAACCTTACACGCGTTAGGTGCTTGTCAAATATTTCATTTTTCATTTCATTGAATAATTTCGACTCAAATACTTACATTCAGGAACAAATACAAATGGTTTACAAATATAACAAACAGATTTTAGTACAATGAACACGTGGAAAGTCAACAAAGATAAAATTAAAAAGTATTTGAGTTCAGGTCATCCTAATAGCATAGATCTGGAGGATAACCTCAGTATACTAAACAATCGTTGAATATACTAATAAATGAAGTTTAGATAAGTTCTTCACTGTCATAATTACCATATTAAAGACATTAAGATCTACGACTTCATCTTCAACAAAGATTAATCAAAGTAGAATACTAAAGTCTCCATGAGTTACTGGTTACTAAATCTGGTACAAAGGAGTTAAGAAACCATGGTTAATTGACTGCAGTGATTGATACTTGTTGCTTCTTTTTTATGGCTGCTCATAAGCTCCAGTTCTCCTGAAATGACCGCAGTCTCGGTTAAAATTCAATCTTAAGTAACAGCTTTTGTCCTTTTGCAAGCAAAAGTTGCCCTGAAGACGTGAAAATGGTCTGATTGGCGTTGTACACAGAACGACGACTGTGAGAATAAAAGTAGAGAGCTGCGTCGGCAGAGTACAGAACGGCTTGTACATAACCGAAAGGGTTGGGAAACTGCCGGAACTTAAATTTACAGAAACTGACGTTTCGAGGGAAGGTCCACGTTTCACTCCGACGAAGGTCGTTCGCCCGAAAAGTCAGTTTTCCCAACCTTTTTGGTTATCTACAAGGTGTGAAGAATACTCTGGAGATTTGAAATTATATTCATTCTATTAGTTATGGATAAAAAAGTCTTTAGTTTAGAGGACGCCGTCGTAGAGGTTGACGTCGTAGAGGTTGACGTCGTAGAAGTTGACGTCGTAGAGGTTGACGTCGTAGAGGTTGACGTCGTAGAGGTTGACGTCGTAGAGGTTGACGTCGTAGAGGTTGACGTCGTAGAGGTTGACGTCGTAGAGGACGCCGCCGTAGAGGTTGATGTCGTAGATCATGACGTCGTAGGTCTTAAGCTCATAAACGACGATTCTTTTGTAAAATGCAATTTAAACGAGTATCACATCCTTCAGTAAAGTTTTGGCGGAGAATTTTCCGGGTCTGGCTACACATAACCAAACGTAGGTCTTAGCCAATCAGAGCTCGCAAACGATGCATCTTAATTTAAGAATTTGTGAGATTACGAGATTCCTTGAATTTGAATACTCAGTGTAGAGTTATTCTCTTGACCAATGAGTAGTCCAGAAATGCTAATGTTACGATTTCCGCTTCATTTTAGAAGAGGTCAAGAGTAGTTTGTAATTAGGAATTCCAAGCATATCGACAACAAAAATGGTCGGAACCAAAAGTTTTCTATACGTTACTAACAATTAATTTGTTCTCAAAAGCTGATAAACTAGTAGATTCTTGAACAGTAAAGTCGTATCCATTCCAATCTCTTGGTGCTATTATTACTGTGGTCCTATGACCCCAGCATCGCTTTGCGTTTTGTCTTCGTGTATCAGATTTTCTTGTTGTGTTGCCACCTCTGTCCAAGTCAAGCTCAAATTTTGGACAAGCGGTGCGCACAGCAATCTCTGGATTAATAAATTACTGGATCGTACAGAATGGAATGCATTAACATTTCAATCATCATTGTTATATCTTGGCTCCCGATTAGGCAGCATCATATGATCAACCTGCACCTTAGTTCACCATCTGAGTCTTGGTAACTCAATGGTTAGAGCGTCTCACCGGACACCGGTCATCAGAAGGTTGCGGGTTCTATTCCCGTCTAGGATTCAGAAATCGTCTTTCTGAGAGAACGAGCTTGACGAACGTCCACTAGTCGTCAGATTCTACATTCTTAGGAAATTTTTACTGATCAAACTGTGGAACGCCATGGACTCAGAAAAACTCTGAGCTCTAGACGGGACTCGAACCCGCAACCTTCTGAAAAAAAAATCAGAAGGTTGCGGGTAGAGTCCTTTCTGAAGCTCAGAGTTTTTCTGAGTCCATGGCGTTCCACAGTTTGATCAGCAGAAATTTCCTAAGATTTAATTGTATCAAACTGCAAACTCAAAATTCAGATTCTACAGTGTCGCTAATATTCTTTACAAATTACTTTTCGTATAGCAAGTGATGTCTGAAGAATAATCATTATAATTTTTAATAGGGTAGGCTTTCTTAAACAGACTGTAAAACAGTGAACTCAAATTTATTCCGATCTCTTGATGCTATTATTACGGTGATCCTTCGAACCCCATTAATTAATTCACATTTTTGCACAAGCAGTGCGTGAATTGAACCCCCGGACAGAACAAGGGAATATTACTTAAGTCGATACAGATGGCCGATTTGACCAATATCTTACCACGGGTGAAAAATGCACTCGAGGTAAAATTGAAATGTAGAAATAGTCTAGCTTGGCGGCGACCAAAGCCTAAAAATCAATTCAAATGATCTTTTACTGCCGTAGATAAAACGTCGTGATCCGAGTCAGCCTAATTGGCTGCACTGACGTGATGCCCCCAAAAGAAGTTCGTTGAAAATACTCTTGGGATTACAAATTACTCATTACATTTGTTTTGAATGAAAAATTTTATTTTAAGAACACGCTACTATCCGGCTTGCCATGGTATTTGCTCTCTCTCTCTCTCTCTCTCTCTCTCTCTCTCTCTCTCTCTCTCTCTCTATCTCTCTCTCTCTGTCT
>JBAHVQ010000309.1:339958-371556 GCA_036872915.1 Nanipora kamurai | reverse complement strand
GTTAAGAATTTTTTGCTGGGCTTTGATTTTCATCATTCGAATACGTTTTCCGCCTGGTCTTTCAATTGCATCGATTCCTGTTAGACTGTAATTAAAGTTCTGGACGCACGATCTCTTGATTACCATAACAATTGTGGTCATAGGGTTTTGTCAGAACATTTGAACACAGCCTTTGCAGAAAACGTATTCAAAGGAACATGAAAATTCCTTCGGTCAATTGTGCACTGAGGTTTAATGAGAAGAAAAACCAAAAAATTCCAGGAAAATGTCAAAACAAAGGTTATTCTGTTGTCCTTGAAACGAGAGTTAAAATGTTCATCTTTAAGTCTGGGAAGTCTATTTCGGCAGTAGTCTCTGTATAATAGATGTACTGAAGTGTTTTTCCTTGTTACTTCACCAGAGAAGAAACCGAAATGTAATGCCAGTTTTGAAAAAAATTCTCTGCATTAAATGCTGGTTTCAAACCTTACCGTCCAACGAAAATCGTCACAACGATAAAATAAGTTCGCGTAAGTAGTCTAATCGTTTTCTCTTGTTGGCAGATAGTTTGTAAACCACGAATTATTGAACGTTGGTATATATACTCCAATCAGCCGGCAATTAACGTTCACATTATGAAAAAATCAACCTTTAACTCGTGTCGTTTTCAATTATTTGCTTCTGATAATACACAAGAAAAATTTTGAACCGTGAGGTAATATGCTGTGTGAATATTTCACATACCATTTTGCAGAAAAGTGATCAATAAAGTCAAAACAACAAAAAGTCGTACTCTATCAGACATTCTGGCCTGAACAGAAAATGTTATTTATTACTTTCATCGTCGTTCCTGTTGGATAATTCGTCTTGCTTAACTTCCGTAATTTGATGAGGATAACGCCGAAATTTTCCGAGCTCTACTCTGTTATTCATGATACGGTTGCCGTATAAAAGGTCGTTGTTTAAGTTTCCTATTATGAAATAACGACCGCAAACGAAGCTAGCAGTGAAAGCGTTTAACTGTAACAATGATGGTGAAATACGGAAAGAATGGCGAAACGGCAGTTAAGAAACCAAATCTTCCAGAACAACAGCAACCACCGCAATTAATCAGCTTCGCATCCAGCACTTTCAGAATAGCGAAGATCTTTAATCGTCTAGTGACGTGGTTAGCAAGGTGCTGGAAGGTATTATGTTCGAACAAGTTTGAATTTTTTTTAATTCGTTAGATGGAGATTTCGAGCGTTTTAGTGAGGCAAATGAGATCACTTCGTACAAGCTTGATATACGGGGAAAAGAAAATAAAAAATAGTCATGCTGTAATGGTATATAACGTTATTTCCAAATCAAAAATTGTAATAACTGATTGATAAGGGTATTCACTTGACTGACTTTAATAACGAGTTTGTAAAATACATTTGAGTTGCAAATTTCGGCTTACTTTTAGGGGAAAATGATCTTTTTATTATAAGAATTCCCTTTTAGAAGAAGTCTAATTTTCTGAGTATCCTTACCAATGATTGAACGGGTGACGAAAAATTCTTTCTTTCTCGATGTTTTCTCCTTGTTTGATTACAAGTAATCTATCTAAGTAATTTTAATTAATTGAAGAATATTCGCCAGAGATTTTTCAAGATAAAATTCCTCCTATGACACTTGTAGAGTAAAAGAAAAGCGATGCTTTGTGCACTGTCACTCATATAAATGTTGAAGGGCACAAGAAAGCCTTCTTTTATTTGTAGACTACTTACAAGATCTTTAGCTGAGTCGGATTTTGAAATAAATCTTCAGGAATGTTCTCAATTTTGTTAGATTGAAGATACCTAAAAATAATAATGAATTAGAATGGTCGTTTTCAGAAGTTGACAAAAATTCAGATAAATCCGAGATTGATGTGAGACGACAAGACAGCCAGCAGTTGACACATAAAGCTTTACGCCCTGGCTACGGAAACGGCACGCACCAAAAATGAAGTTGCTATTTAAAAGAATGTAGTTAAATTCACAAATGTAAAACGTCATCTTTCCATTAGCAGGTTATTCATAATTTATTTATTACTGAAGGTTATTTCATTGCATCAGATTACTCTGCTTTCTATCACTTTCCGATATAAAAATATTGTAAACTTAGAGCTAGATCATTGGAAATCGGTTTCCCAGATTTTTCCTCAATTTGAATAAGAAATAACACCGGTTATCTCCGTGTAATCTGAGTCACTTTCAGCGTTCGCACCAGGGTCATTATTGTGTGGCATGTGGTCCCTTCGTGTGTGTAGGTTTGAATTGCGCATGTTTCGCAAATTTAAAAACTCAGAAAAATTTTCTGAGCTTCTAATGGGAATCGATCCCCATAGCGCAATGGTTAAAATATCTCATTGGCGAACAGAAGATTGCATGTTCGTTTCCTTTCAAGGACTTAGCAAATTTGTCTGAATTGATAAGATTGAAGAGCATGGTCAATTTAAATCTAACTTTACTTTAATTTATCCATTTTACCCTCGATCTTGATCAATTGTTTCGCGGGCATAAGACCGAATTATGGGAAGATTTCGTGGCACTCATATCGCAGTAACCATAGCAAAATACTTCGCTCAAGGCTCGATACAGTTACTTTACTAAATTGCGGTTATACCCAAACAAACCGAAAAATGCTGTTAATTTCGTATTTGCGTCTCCATAAATCCGGGTTGATCAATATTGGAGGATTGCCCAATGCACCTAAGTTATGTACATCGTTGCTAAAGTCAACTGATACAGTTGAAGGCAGGCGGGATTTGAACTCGGATCTTCGGGAATCCGGTCCGCCGCTGAACCTGTTGAGCTATCGAGCCTACAAAGGTTGGTAGTGAGTTATTATCAAACTTAGGTGTATAAGATATTCTCGCGACCACTTAACGCTATCCATGCTAATGGATGTGCAGTGTTTCAATTCAATTTCAGACTCATCTTCAGGTTAATATGAAACGATGAATTCACAATCATTCTTCGGCAGTACACCTGACGAACCTGCAGCCTAGCTCGCCATCTGAGTCGTAGTGGCTCAGTGGTTAGAGCGTCTCACCGGTCATCAGAAAGTTGCGGGATCGATTCCTGTCTAGGGCTCAGAAATCGTTTTTCTGAGTAAACGAGCTTGACGAACGGCCTCTGGTTGTTCCAAAATCTGGGAAACAACATGGAAATTATTGTTGATTTCAATTTCTTGAAAAATTTACTTAAAATTGTGTAAATCCGCTACAATTTCACTAAAATACAATATTGCACCCTTTAGTAGAACGTGCTACATGTTTTACTGATCTCCCATGTAAACTTGAGTGCTGGATGAAAATTACCAACAAAGTTGATAGAGCGCTCTAAGTCCACCCATGAGCACGTTGCTGTACCTAAACAGTCACCAATGAATCTACCAATGAAATCAGGATGGGACCATTGTACTGCTCGAAGGTGAGTTCTTTAACATTACCGATATATGAGTTAGCATAACACGGATCCATCTTGGCACCCATAGCTACGCTGCTTATCTGTTGGTAATGTTCACGGTTAAAGAAAAATTTCTTGAGAATAAGTACTAGCTCTGTTAAGCGAAGTAACATTGCGGTGGGAAGTTCTAAAACGGGGTCGTTTGTCAAAGAAGCACTTCAGAGCTTCGAGCCCATCATGATGAAAGTATATAAAGATTTAACATCCACGGTGGAGATATATCTATGTTGTCCAGTGAAATGAATTCGATCAAATTTCTGTAACGCATGATTAGTATCTTTGATATAAGAAGGTATCTTCGTACCCAAAACAGACGCGATGTTATCTAAAACGCTCGACATAGGTAAAGCAAGTACGAGCAGAAACAAATGGCCTACCGGGATTATTAGGTTGATGAACTTTGGGCAGGAAATATGTAACTGCAGTTCTATGGGTGGACTGTATCGGGTTAATGGCAGGTACGGGCAGGTCTCGGGCTTGAATAAGGTTATTAATGATAGCTTTTACAATTTCCTTGAGATAAAGTAGGGTCGAAGACTAACCTGGTGTAAAAAGTGGTATGGCCGAGTTGACGAAGAGCTTCTTTTTTATAGAAGTTCGCTCTCCTGACAACGAAAGCGCTGCCCTTGATAGCAGGTTTAATAACAATGTTGTCCTGACAATGCAATGATTTTAAGGCTATACGTTTATCTTTGGTCAGATTGTTGGATTTACAGTGACGCGAAGGTCATAACTGGTTAATATTAAGTCGGCATTTGTGACTAAAAAGATCAAGTGGCGAAAACTGGCCTTCAAGTGGAGACCTAAAACATTTTTTAGGATTAAGTTTCTCATAAATATCTTTATTACCGGATGGAGGTTGGTTGTGAATTAACGTTTTTCAGTTTAACCGGCGAAAGAATATTTATGTATCCACCCTTGCGGAAAATAAATCAATGGGCCCCGTGCTGGGAATGAATTTGAGACCTTTCGCTACAACAGATCTATTGGGGTCGGACAGAGGTAAATTGGATGGAATAATGACCACGAAATTATCATTGCTAGAAAAACAAGCACTTTTGGACTAGGGAGAGGGACCCAGTAATTTAGCCAGTTTGGACGACGTCGCGTCATGCAGAAATGAATAGCGTTTCGTATTGAGTAAGCGAAATTTTTCGATTATGTCACTAAACAAAATAGAAAGATAGGCCTGGGAGAAGAAACTTTTACAGTGCAAAATGTATTCATCAATAAGTAGTTTATGGATGGACGTGGATTTAATAGTGAGCAGCATCAAGCGAAGGGAATGGCTTGAACAAGCCGCTGAAACAGAATCAGAAAACCGACGATTACTAACGCGTAGATTATAAGACAAGGAGTTAAATGAGAGCTTAAAACAGTTGGCAATGACCCATTTTAAGGCAACGACAAATAAAAGAAATGTTGCTGGAGATGCAGTTCTTCGAACAACATATAGATAAAAATCTTTGTTACCCCAGGTCGGTCCACCTATTTTGTCGAGTGACATCGAAAAAACTTGCTTACTGAATTCGAAACTCTATACATTTCTGCATGATGCGTAGATGCCACAATAGGTTAAATTGCTGGGTCACTCTCCCACTTCTTCTCAAAGTATTGATTTTGCTAGCGATGACAATTTCATCAGATTTAGCTTTCTCAGACCCCGAGAGATCAGTTCTGCCGAAAGATCTCAAATTTCTTCCGAACCCGTGCCTTGTTGATTTATTTTCTGAAAAAGAGGATACAGAAAGATTCTTTCGCCGGTTACTCTTAAAAGCGTTCGTTAACAACCAACCTCCATCTGTGTAAAACTTAATCCTAAAAAGTCTTCTTGGTCTCCACTTGAAGGCCAGCTTTCATCACTTGATCTTTTTATTTGCAAGTGTCTACATAATATTCACCAGTTACGTGCTTTCGCGCCCCAGCAAATCCAACAACGTGACCAAAGATGAACTTATAGCCTTAATATCATTGTGTGGTCGGGACAACACTGTCATTACACCGGCTGCCAAAGATGGCGCTGTCGTTGTCTGGCGACAGGACTTGTATGAAAAAGAAGCTCTTCGTCAACTCATTGATACCACTTTTTACACTTGGTTAGATTCGGACACTACTTTATCTCATGAAAAATTTAGATACGCTACTATTTATAACTTTATTCAATCCGGAAATTTGCCTGTTTTGGCCACTGACCTGATACACACCACCCCTATAACTCCGGTTAAATATTTTCCTATCACAAGTTCTCGTTTGGTTAAAAAGTTACTTTCTTATATTAGATACTAACCATGCGTTAGAGATTTTCGATCAAATTCATTTCAGTGGGCAACATAAATTTATCTTCACCATGGATGTTAAGTCTCTACACACTATTATCATGATTCGCTTTAAGCTCTGAAGTTCTTCTGACAAAGTTTACATGGGAGGTCAGTAAATAGATCTGATGCGCTCACGATGTCCACTGTTACTCGTTCAGATATTCTAAAACCACCTTCGGAGGAACTTTCTACAGGAAATATTACCTTAGTCCTGAC
Organism: Nanipora kamurai; assembly: GCA_036872915.1. Lineage (NCBI taxonomy): Eukaryota > Metazoa > Cnidaria > Anthozoa > Scleralcyonacea > Helioporidae > Nanipora > Nanipora kamurai. The sequence goes on along the minus strand of JBAHVQ010000309.1, from coordinate 365,567 downwards.
TTTTCATCCCTTCAAACACAAAACTAGAGATATCGTCATTCAGAATTTCGATATCTTGAAAAATAATCCAGAGACATCTGCTATTTTCACCGACAATCCATTGATAACATTTTGGCGCAATAAAATCATTCAAGCTTCCTTAGTACACAGTACTGCGAAACAAAATTCATCGTTACCAGGCAGCACCTTTTCTCGTTCTCAAGCCCGCTGTTACACATCTCCTTTTCTCACTTAAAGCACCTCCATTTGTTGACCCAATTATAATTTCATTGTTTAACAGAATTTCACGCGTTTCTCCTTCAACATCGTTTATTGCGCATCGTGTAAGAAACGTTCCAAACTCTATCGGAGAAACTGGCCGACGTCCCTCTGAAACGTTTACCGAGTATCTTCGTAACGCAAGAGTCGACCATGTTGACAAATCTGTTGCCCATTATTTCGAAAGCGCGAACCGTTCTATTTCCGATATGAACGTTTATATCATCTCATCCAACTCCGATGGAAATTATAGACGAAAAAGACAAAATAAAGCGTCGAATTTTCAAGCTTAGAACCAGTCATCACCACGAACGTTTTTCTTTTATTTAGCCACCTCATAAGTTATTGTTTTTATGTAGCATAGGCAGACAGAAACATTAGCTGATCAACTGTTTTTCCTTGGTTTTGTTTTTATTTTCATTTTTGTCGAATGCAAATTTCTATTCCCCTGGAGTCTCTGGCAGTTTCTCCCTGTGCCGCTTTATTGATCGCCGTCAAAAATAGCAAGTGACTAACTACTTGTCTTTGTTAGCTCATTTATTTGTTTTTATTTTTCATAATTCACTTGTTAATATTCTTTAGATGTCTCATTTTAGCATAAAAGCTAGTCTAGTTTCTATTCCTCTTTTAGAACTAGTTTCACTCTCTGTCAAAGAACCATAGCTTGGGGAGTTAGATTTCTTTATGGTTAATTTGACAGTCGACCAATCTTTCAACTTTTTGTGTTGTTTTATACTGTCTACACAGCATCCAATGATTAATATAAATTATGCATTGGTTTCTTGTGGGGATTTGGACTAGGGTCGCCGAAAGGGGGGCAAAGGGAGCAATTTGCCCCGGGCACCCATCTTACTAGGGGCCCCAACTTGAGAGACTGCCCAAAACTGAGCAATATTCTGAGTTTGTAACAATGAGTTTGGAGTTTGTAACAGTGACTTCAAGCACTGTATGCCTTGCGCAGTTACGCTAAGGAAGCTAAGCAGTTAGCTGTACTTTTAGTTTTGTCTGTAGTTATTTTAAATGCCCCTAAATACATACCCCTATGAAGTCATTGGGGCCCACAAAAAAAATTGCCACGGGCCCCGCACACTCTCTGATCTGGACAACTTCTTTACCTATTGGATGTGAGTTTCGTTGAGTAATGTCAAGTTTGTTGAAATCACCCAAAATACCCAGACGGGAAGATGGACATGAATTGGAGGCAAATCAAAAATATCCACTAAGAACTGTATGATATCTTTCTGTTCTTGGTCAGATTAATTTGGAGAGTTATAATCTGCACCAACTATAATACCAGACAGGGAGCACGACAGGAGCAAAGGGTGAGCAGATTTAGCTATAAAATAAATAGCGTGAGAGATGTCTGCACAAACACCACCATCACAGCCATGCTGTCTGTCTCTCCTGTCCAATGAGAATCCTGGAATATTGATTAGGCCTCTGTCGTACCATCATGCACCTGGTATCGTTGATAATGGTTACGTATGTAGACATAGTGACAGATGGTTTATCCAGTTTTGACGAAAGGGAGTGCGTATTACAGAGTAGAAAACATGGGAACGTGGACGTCTTGCTATTCATTAACAGAGATTTAACGTGGAGATACTAATTAGGGTTGCTTTTCGCGGTTCTGCTGCATGGCATAAAACTGAACCGTCGTTCGTATGACTTGCCATTTTGGCAGTGATTCGCTGTTCTTCAGACATGTTTTTCTCTGGAGTACTTGATACTCCGGAGGAGCACATGATACCATCACATTAATTTGATGCATCGCACTCGGATGTTGTTTAGTGAGGCAATCTTTCGGAGAATCAGGAGCCAGTCATAATTAATTACTTGAAAAATTTAGAAATGTTCTTGTCATGAAAACCACCGCTTCATCACAGGAATGTCTGTGACATTTATATACTCGAGTCTAAACTCACGGCAGATTTTTCGAATCTCTTGATTTAGAAAAGCAATTCGCATCAGAATTATCAGACTTTACAATGTAGCCAGGCTTCGTTTGATTTTTCGTCTTGTTGTTGTCTTCTATACTTAATTCATTGGCTTTGTCAATAAGACAATGACTGCTCCCCTTTTTATTCTCCGTATTTTCAAAACATATCCTACGAGGATTCGATTATGGATACGATCCTGACGCTTCGTAATTTCCAAAAATTTTCTCTATATTACAAATTTGCTCAATATGTTAATCCAAAATGCTTTGTAGAAAGGATAGAGACCGGTAGAGTTTGTCTTTTTCAAGCCTTAACTTCACTCCAACGTCAGTAGGCTGTTCTTGTAATTACGTCTTTTCTCTTCACATTTCTTAAGAGTAGCACGGATTTCTGACATTTCTTCGCGGAGCATCGTAATTTCGTCGCTGCTTATCTGTACTCCTTGGTTAGGTCTTGTTTTAACAACTGTCAAATCTAATTTAACACCCTACACCTCAGGTTGTAGCTCACCATATTGAAATACAGTCGGACGCCTCTTGTACTTGAGGTATAATTTTTAGGGCTCTCTCCACCGAAGCCATTCTTTTATCAATGCTATGAGATAACGCCATGTTTTATTCGCTTACATTCATACAAATTCAAGGAAATCTTTATTTCTGCACCTATATATTATGATATCATTATTCTAAAACTTCCTTTGTTTCCCTCCACGAGATGTCTGCAGTACTTCGATTTTCAAGCCGCCGCAAAATCAAAGTCGAAATCGTCTGCCAAAGATATCACCAAATTATTTGTAGCTAAGCTTTGTACGTCAGTTGTTGTTAAAGTACAAGAAGAGGACATCTGTTCATATAGGTTGAAAGTTTCATTTGTTTGATTTGGGAATTTTCCGTTTATTTATTTACCAGTATCTGATATCATCTAGTAGATTATCAAAGAGGTTGGGAAACTGTCAAAAAAAATATCACCAAATCCCACTACGGCGCATGATTGGTTCTTTCCCTTTCGTTTGAGAGAACTCTTCAAAAATTTGTTCTGCATGTTCGAAATAGGACATAGTAAAGCTTTAAATAAGTGGTATTCAAATTAAAGCAAACATCACACGCCGGGTCAGCGTTCGCGGATTTGCCGCCAGTAGGTTGAAGCCGAAATCAATGCTCCAGACCGCGTTTCACATTGAGAGCCCGAGAACTAGCTAATTTGCATGTAAATATCGTGTTATTTTGGTAACGAGACAAAATAAGCCGCCAAATTGAAACCAAATCCTAGTAGACCAGGCATTTAGCTAGCACAGGTTTGATATGTTCTGCCATTTTGGCGTTATTAAAAATATCACTGTACTGGTTGGCTATTATAATCAATGGGTTGGAGAGTTGGTCGATGGTTCCATCTTTAAAACCTTCCGATGTAAGTGCGAAGTGCGCAAGAACATGCCTTCTTAATGTAGCAAAGACTTCGCAGTTGATGTCCTTGGGCAGGCAAAACGCGAACAGGCAATTCAAAATGAGGAAAACTTGAGCAGGGGCGTGAAATACAGCAACTAAGAATTGGAGCATTTAAAGGCAAGGTACGAACTTGAAACCTCAAATTGAATCAATTCCTTGCAAAACAATAGGATATAGTACTTTGTAAATGTTATATTTTTGGGCTGAGTTTGCCCTTGAAAGATTTGGTTGCTCTGTAAACTCTACCACTACAGTAACAATGATCAAAAGTTACTTAACATAAGTAAGTATATTTCCTTTGCATTCACTCAATTACATACCAGTTTGTTGACTAAATAAAGGTGTTTTCTTTATCTTTATGGGCCATTAGAACGCAGTTTGGTGGATATCATTTCCGTTTAGTTCAGCGACATTAACCGACTATCTCGGACTAATTCAAGGAATATTTTGCATTAACACTCAGTTACATGAAACAATATACTTAAACACTGAGCAGAAAGCCTGCTCATGTGGGAGCTTGGCAAATATCAGAACAACAGAGGGCGTTCGTCAAGCTCGTTTACTCAGAAAAACGATTTCTGAGCCCTAGACGGGAATCAAACCCGCAACCTTCTGATGACCGGTGAGACGCTCTAACCATTGAGCCACCGACTCAGATGGTGAGCTGGGCTCCCGTCTACTGCTCAGAAATCGTTTTTCTGAGTAAACGAGCTTGACGAACGTCCTCTTGTTGTTCCAAAGTAACCAATCAACTCTCATTTCGGTCATCGAGATTGGTTCTCTGTGTTAACGCTCTCTTGTACTAAACAATTGTAATGATTTTTCATACAGAGTTATACAATTCAGAGCAAAAACAACAGAAGTCGTTGGATAGAAACATAAAGAGCAAGATCTCCAATTTCTTTGAAGGTGTTTTCCTGTTGAGATGACCTATTTTAATATTATGCATTGAGGTTAATGTTTGTTTGAGAACCGGTAAATCTGCTAATGCAGAATTTATGAAGCTTTGTGTCCTATAAGTTTGATTTTGTTGGCCCCTTAGGGTCAGCGTCAGAACTCAAAATGTTCTACGACGACTTTGAAGCAGAAGTTAAGCGAAAGGAGGAACAGTTGAACGAGGTACTTGGTGTCTTATTGTATTTAAGCATACTTTCGCTGGTAAACTTCTCAATGGGTGATATCAGCACTAGATTATGGTGAAAAGTTTTTAAATGAGTCTAAATTTTATAACCGATTGCGATGGTGATTGACTAGATCAAAAACGCATCTGTAATTTAAACTGATCTCAGAAGATTTTTACGTAATTTCTAACTTAACGATAACTTTATATAATAAAAAGAAACTATCGTGTGCGAGTTTTAAAGTATTGATAAAGTGAAATAAAAAAATTGATCCTCTACTGTGTGTATTTTTTCTTTAAAAACAAGCATTGAGAAACAAAAAATCCCGTGTAAATTCTTTCCGTTAAGTTTTGGTGTAAGCACGATACAAATATTTGAAGTATTTGCTCGATTACGTCTCTACCTGTGCCAACCACATCAGTGACATGTTAAAGGTCGCCGGACGTATTTAGTTTCACAGACGTTCACTCATTGCTAAGGAACGTTAGTTTCGAAATGCCAAATATAATGACCACAATCCGACAGCCTGCCCCCTGCATATCTTTGTAGCTCAGATGATATAGCGTTGTTTTAGTAAATCGAAGGTCGCATGTTCGAAATCCAAATTTTTCTCTGTTAGTGCGGTATGGGTTCGTTCTCTTGGAGTTGCGCTAATATGCTCGGATATTGCACTTATAAGCACGGTAACATATTGGTTATATCAACAACTGATTGCTCTTTCTTGTTTAAACTTTTAGACTGAAAAACGTCTTCAGGTCAAGACCCGCGAATACACGAACTTGAATTCCGAGAAGGGTTCCATCTTGGTTGATCACGGCAAACTGCAGCAGGAAGCCGAGGTGAGAGAAAAAGCGGGTTTAGGTTGTCTAAAAATCTCAATTAGTGTTGCGTAGTTTTGTGTTTGCGTGGTTGATAGATGCGTGAGAGGATACGAGGGGAATGGATGGAGGAGTGGAGAAGTACAAGCTTGCGAGACAAGAGGTGGTAGTTCATGTTTTACTGTTATTTATCATCATCCATGTAGCGACACAAGTCTAATATAAAGGAAAGAGATACCATGATCATTGAACAATCTAAAATGTTTCAATTTACAGGTATGTTTAGTTCTCTTTCCTACTAGTATCTCCGCTTCTGTGGTTAAGGTTCGCTCTCAAGGCTCGACCAACACACTTTCAAACTCGACTAGATTTTTCTGTTTTGCACCTGGAATATTTTACCCACTAACAAAATAGTGAAAAAATTTTTCCCGTCACGATTAATAACAAGCGTTACCCGAGTAAATTTTATTTCCTCTGGCGACCAAATTTTTAGAACTTGTCTCACTTTTGCGACTAAATTTTTCTGTTTTCTACAAAGTTTTTTGGAAAAAGTCGCAATTTTTGCGACCGCATTACTTTCTTGTTTTCGAGTCATGGCTCTCCAAACTCTCTTGTAGGCTGCGTGAATTTCTGTACGGTCTAGATCAGGATCTCTGCTAGGAGTTTTGGGACGGGGGAGCTCGTCCCAAGCTATGTTGAGACCTTGACGTTTCACCTCCATGCCCCCCGACATTGCGCTCCTTGCACGTTAGGTAATACCGGTATGACTAATGCTCGTGGCAGATCTAAAGTTGAATGAACGTAGAAAATGCACCTCCGAGAATTCGGTCCGCCCTCCACCTGTTGAACGATCGAGTCTACAGGGATTGGAAGCGAGTTATTATCCGACTTAAGTGTACGAGATATTCTCGCGACAACTTAACGCTATCTATGAGGATGGATGCACAGTGTTCCAATTCTAGACTCGATAGCTCAATAGGTAGAGCGGCGGACCGGATCCCCGAAGGTGCGAGTTCAAATCCCACTCGAGTCAACTTTTTCAGTTGACTTCGGCAGTGTAGGTTAAGTGTGAACGTTTTCTACGTTCCCAGTTATCTACTTTTGACTCAAACGACTGTAACAGTACAGCAGCGAGTCGTTCTTTTAGGAGGAAATAACCATCCAAGATTTTTTAGGGGTCGATCTCCCCCATTCTCCCTTCTGGCGGAAAACCTGTTATACTTTCCTTATTTTAGTTTTTTAATCTTTCCAGGGTTTGAGAACCCTCCATTTTCTCAGGAGAAGGTCACTACCTTTGTTGACTCTACTAAAGAGAAGTACCAAAGGTTGGTACAAGAAGGCAAGGATTCCAAGGTAAATGTTTTGTCTACCACGTCTTTATTGTGCGTGACGTCAGATGTACTTATGCCCACGTTTGAACCACAACAAAGCCTGACGGCATTTTTCTAGATGAGAAATAAATGAAATAAAATGAAATGAGACGATAATGTGAATGATCGTCAATCTCATGTCTCCAGAATGACGATTTCTGAGCTCTAGAGTGGAATCGAACCCACTACCTTAAGATGGCCAGTTAGACAGTCTAACGATCGAGCTGCCCAAGTCTCAGTTGTACTAAATGCTGAACACTAAACTGGTTCATGTGGGAGCTTGGCTTATATCAGATGACCAATGGAGTTCGTCTGGAGCTCAGAGCTTTTCATGTCCATGGCGTTCACAGTTTGATAAGCGAAAAGTTCGTAAGACTGTAGAATCTGACGACTAGCGAACGTTCGTCAAGCTCGTTATCTCAGAAAAATGATTTCTGGGCCCTAGATGAGACGCTCTAGCCCGGTGAGACGCTCTAACCGATCATCAGAAGGTTGCGGGTTTGATTCCCGTCTAGGCCTCAGAAATCGTTTTTCTGAGGAAACGAGTTTGACGAACGTTCGTTAGTCGTCAGTCTCAGTTGGTGAGCTAAGATGCAGGTTCGTCAAAATCGCTATCTTTGCGGTAGACACAAATGATGAACTTAAACATATGACAAACCTTCACCTTAGCTCACCATCTAAGAACGATTAAAACACTGCGTAGGCAGTGTATAAAGCTACTTAGAGAGTCAAAAGGTTGGTAAACTGCCAAAACAAATTGCAGGAATATCCGGGAGTCCCTCCACTCATGATTAATGAAAAAACTTAAAAATGTTATCTGTTGGCCTATCATTAGTTTGAGCGCAGTGTGATCTATTAATATTTAGCAAGCTTTTCAAGAAAGAATCGACTCCGTTCAAAACAAAATAGACTGTTTCAGAAAAACTCTTTATCAATACGAGGAAACAATCAGAATCAAGAATGACTTGCTGGTAAGTGGGACTGTGAGAGGAGTCAGAACAGTTGCTTATATTTCTTTATTTCATCCCGACTTTTCATGCTGGTCGATTGATGATTTGTTCGTTTATTTTTCAGAGCGAAAATCAGAGGAAGTTAAGGCAGGTTGGTCATGATCTCAGCAATGTGGATGCTTCTGCAAAAAAGCTGCAAAGTATTCAGAAAGATTTAAAAACAGCGGTGGGTTCTGTTTATCTTGCTGATCGATGTTGACGTGGTTTATGTTGTGCTTTTTTTTAGTTTGCGTTGGTTTTTGGACTGTCCTGCCCAGACCTTCTCTATTCAGTTCTTGGTAGTCTATTTTGTCGTTCTCTATCCTGTTTTGTCCTGTCCTGTCCTGCTCTGTTCTACTCCAGTTCAAATGCCAGAAGACCAAAAGCAGTACTACTTATTTAAAGTGTATTTGGTAGTGCTTTTGAATCAAAGAAGAATAACATTCTCACTTAGTCAGTATCACACCTGGTTCCAAAGATATTCTAGTTTTTGAAACATGCAAATTAGTTGCCTTGCTGTCATCTACTCATACGAAGTGGATAAAAATCCCACAATGGGAATATGTATCCAACAATTACTGTACATATTGCAGTGCACCGATCGTATCAGCATATTTCTGGAAACTTTCAGTACTTCCTAACAGATATTTCAGGGGATATATGTTGATTTCGGAATTTGTGTGAGCAGATGATGTGACGAGACATCTAATTTACGTATTTCAAAAACCGGAGTGTATGTGGAACAAGATGAGGTATTGACTTAGTAAGAATGCTGTTGTTACTCACTTGGAACGTACTTCTAAATAAAATCAAAATTGGGATAAGCAACTTTTGCATCTTACTGCGCCTTTAAGTACACTATTAGTAACAGTATTTAGAAACTACCGTTTGCTTTCTCAGGAAAAAGAACTTGAAGAGACTAAAGCGAGTGGAAATATCGATCAATGGAAAACAGAACTCGAAGAATCCCAAAGAGAGAAACGTCGACTGGAATCAGACCTGAGCCGCCTTCGAGACGAGCAGCAAACGATGCACTTACAGTCCACGACCCAGGCAAAGCTAGACATGTCCAGGAAACAAAAAGAAGCCAAGGAAGATGCCATTCAGAAAATGTACAAATTGGCAATTTTTCAGTTTTGTAATGAGAAAAACAGATCAACATGACAATTACAACTATGTAAGAACAACAGGACAGCAAAACCAGACAACAACAACGATGACGACCACAACATCCATTATCACGACAACGCAACAACCCAGATCTCTGCAATCTAACAACAATACACCACGGGAACACGATTAAACAACAAAACGAACTGCAATGACAGCACAAAACAACAACACATTTCTACCACACAACGACCCAAACCACAACAACACGACAACAGAACAGCGCTACGTAACAAAGCCACAATGACGAAGATGATATTACCCAAAACTATAGCGACTGCAAAATAAACAACATTTACTATACTGCATAATGGGTGTGCTGTTTTGTTTTTTACTTGTAGCGTTGATCGAAATGAGGAACAATTTCGTAGCATGTTTGGAGCCACTGGTTCCATTGATACATTAAAGTCGCGAGTGTCAAACTTTCTTCAAGAAAAACGCACAGAGCTCAGAAGTACGAATAGCAATGTCCAGAAAATGAAACAACAACTTTCGTCGAAGCAAGCTGAGAAAAGAATAATCTTGTGAGATTTTTTTCCTTACGTTGTCCTCTTTATGTTTTCCACTTCCTCGACCGTTTTATCAATGTTTTTTGTTCTTTCCCTTTTTCTCTTTCCATTTATATCTTTCTTTTCATTTCCCATTACACACTTTTTCTCTCGTTTTCCTTCCTTTTCTGTTGTTTTTTCCTGTGTCCTCCTTGTGTTTTCTTTCCTTTCTCATTTTTTTCCTTGACTGTTTCCTTTTCTCTCCCTTTCCTTTCAGTTATTCCCTCAGTGCCTTTCTTACCATTCCCTTTTTTGCCCTTCCGTCTTTTACTATCCCTTCTTTTCCATCCTTTCTTTTTCCCCTCCATTTCCCTTTTTCACTTCCTTCGTTTGCCTTTTCTTTCCTTTCTTCACTAGATTCATTACCTAAAAATGTCCCCTTCCTTACTGCACCTTATTGAACACACTTCGGGTTGTTTCTGTCAATTATGTCAGGGAGCAGATTGAAAATCTTAAAAAGGCTATGGCAGGATACAAATTCCAAATAAAGGAAGCTTGCGGTGAGAAAGACTACGATGTATTAAAAGACAATATCTACGACGAAATCGAACAAGCAAAAAGGTTGGTAATTTTTCGTTATGGACGGAAACAATTATTCACCGTTGAGATTCCTGCTGCACTACAGTTTGGCATAAGAAACGTTGGCAAAATTATCACGTAGCTTAAAAACCGGTCAAAGAAATCAATTAGAGATAATCAACCCATAAAAATGTCTTTACCTCAAGAACAAAGTTCGAGTTATTTTACCGCTGGATGATCAACTTTGTAAAGCCCTTTGTCGGAATATGTTTGTTTGAATTAAAGTGTATCTCATTGCAATTTTCCATAGATTATTTTACTACTGAGATTTGGTGTTCGTTAATATTTCAGTAAGTGCATTCAATTGGCAGCCTTTGAAACTATTTATAAAAAATACATCTCAAACATGGAGGAAAAGGATGAACGTTGCTGTCCTTTGTGTCACAGACAGTTTAATACTTTGAAAGAGATGCACAATCTTGTGGACGAGGTGAGTGAAATCACGAAATTTGGGTTGGAATTTGTAAAACCATTCATGGAGATTTATTTATTTCCAGTCATGATGAAGAACCATGTCTATTTGGACGTTTTTTTCCCTCGTGAATGGCTTAAGTTTCATCACCCTACAACATTTTGCTTTAATTCACTGGAGGTAGACATACTCTACAACGAGATAAAAGTCGATCTTAAATAATAATGAATTATCGAAAGAGATAATAAAACACAGATACTAACGAATAATTAAGTATAATAAAATAATGAGAGACATGAGGGTTGCTAAGAAATAAGATATACAAAGGAAAAACAACAAATAAGTGCGCAAACAACAGAAATCAGACTAGTCATTCTTCAATAGTGTGAAAGTCTAAGTGTTTTTACCTTCAGAGGCAAACGTCTGTGCATTTAGTTTTGTGCTTTAATCAGACTTTACTTATAACTTCCTTTTTGAACGATTATTTGCAGCTGAAAGACAAGATTCGCAGGGTCCCGGAGAAAATGCGCACACAGAAAGAGAGCTTGCAGCGGGATGAAGAAATCCACGAACGATTGCAGAAACTGGGATCCGTAAAGGACAACGTAAGTTTAATGCAACAAAGAGTAATCATTGAAGACTTAGTTGTCGAGCGTTTTGATACAGCTTTTGTCACTTTCTAAGTTATCTTTGGTCTGTTATTGTTCATTTAATGCACAAGTAACTGACATATTTGTTAAGGTTTAAGAATTTAACCGTCGTGGCATTAGATTCAGTAGCATTTTTTGTTAGTGTTAACAAAAGCTAAACCGTTTTTTCTGCAGCTGGAAGATATTGAAAAAAACAAGTTACCCATTGCTAAAGAAAGGTTGTCGAAAATATCAGAGGGGCTCGGCGAACTCGAGGGTAAAATTGAAGAGGTAACTCAGTGCGTGTTCGAAATATGTGAGTTTCACTTGGACAAACAATAATAGGCGTTATCTTCATATATCAACCAATATTCATTGTTTCAATTGAAGCTAGGGTTTAAAACTAACGCCAGACGATTTTACTCGTCAAGGGGAAAGTCCTCTGACAGGAAAAAGTTAACAAGGATTTAAAACCTATTTTCTTAACTCCTTCGTGTCTGTATAGGTCCTCAGTGACCTATGGAGACTTTAGTATTTAACTCTGGCTAACGCCAGACGATTTTACTAACGAAAGTTATTTTCTGTTTGTTCGTCTAAAATAACAAAAATGTTTTGGAGTTTTTGTGGCCTCATACATATCTCTGCACTCTGATATAAAACTATACGACGTGATTCATCAATTTGTATTAAATTACGAAGTGATGACATCGTCCATGCCTCTATACCGAAATATGGAATGAGGTGACCTCGTTCATGTGTCTTATCGACGATGTAAAATAACGTGACGTCATTCATGTCTCTGTATTCTTTGAGTAAACGAGAATCGAAGAGTGCTGAAGGAAGTTGTTATTGTATTATTTTAGTTGGAAGATGTTCGTAGTGTAATTGAGAGCGAAGAAAGCGGAGCACGGCAAATAGAGCCAGACCTAATCATGCTGGAAGAACATCAAAAGTCGTTGAAGGTTCTTGATAAAGAGACTAGTCTGCTGCAAGCTAAAATTCATGGAGTTGGTAAGAAATCGGATTGTAGAGGTTTTATTTAGCTGTACAAGGAACTCAAGGGAGGGGAGTATTGGGGAAAAAGAATGAACCTTGGGGATGGAGAGTCGGGGTGGAAAAGGGATACTTGTATACAGAGGAGTTTGAATGGAAGGATGAAAAAGAAGAGGAAAGGAAATGGAGGATATTGACGGGAAAGGGTGTAGAATTGGGAAGGAAAAGGGGCAAGAAAGTGAGGAGAAATGAAAGAATGGGATGGAAAAGAAAGAGATAAGAGGACAGGAAGTGAGATTAAAAGGAAAGGATGACGAAGGGAGAAGAAGGAAAGAAAGGGAAGGAAAGGGAGGGGAGATAGGAAAAGGAGGAGGAAGGGTTAGGGAAGGAATAGGAAGAAGAGGGAAGGCAAGGGAAAGACAGATAGGAAAGAAAAGGAAAGAAAACGAAAGAAAAGAAAAGAAGAGGGACATAGAAGGATTGAGAGGGAAGGAAAGTAAAAGAAAAGGGTTGGAGAAGAAGAGAGAGAAAACGAAATGAAAGGAAAGAAAAGGAAAATGAAAGACTAGAAAGAGAAGAAAATAGAGAGCAGGATAACAAAAGGAAGAAAGGAGCGAACGGAAAGGAAAGAAAAGGGAAAGAAAGGCAACAGAAGAAGTTTAAAGGTCGTGCTTTTCATCTGTGTCGTCGCTTTGTTTACCTTTCGCTCTTCCGATGGGTCACATTTATCTCTCACTCTTTTCAAGCTCGTCATACCAATGTTGTATTGATTTCACTTCACAGTTGACTCTAATGAATGGCATTCGCCCGAAAAGTCAGTACATCGTCTTCTTGTTTTTTCGCAGTGCTGTTGCCTTTAAATATTTGCTGTTCCATTGAAAACTACCTACGCAACACTCAATTTATTATATATCTGACAAGCCAAAGTTTGTCAGGTTTTTCAAATTTTGTATTCCTTACTATTTAGTACCTGGTCGAAGTATGCAGTCGGTGACCAACGAAATATCCGACTGTCAGGATCGCGTGTAAGTCGATAAGATTTTTTCTTGTTGCGACAATCTAAATCAACGTTTATTTCCAGGTAGTGCATATTTGAGAAATTAACCTTTATTATTTCTGTTTACAAGATGAAGACTTATTTACCATGTAACAGGTCGCTAAATTATTTTTTGGTTTGATTTATGTAGGGATGATCTTAATCGGGTCATTGAGCGAAAACGAAACCAAATCTCTCAACTAGAAAGCCAGCTTGCTTCATTAACAGGAAATGTTCACGAGTTGAGTTCAGAGAAGGTGTGTTACCCAATGTGTTGAGCGTGCTTTGATATCAGTGATTCCATTGTATTTACTGCTGTTAAACTAGAAAAAGAAAAAGTTCAGGATACAAGACAATATGATGGTATTAACCTAAATGAAAAGGATTGACAAGCCATAGCAATTATGGAACAGTACAATATGTGGTACAGTACAATAGGGTGGTCTAATATGGAATAGTACAATATGTGGTATAATATGGTATGGTATATAATATGGTATGGTATAATGTTGAACAGTACAATAGGGTGATATAATATGGAATAGAATGAAAAAGATGTGGGTAAGTGGGATAGGATGGGATCAGATTGCCGAACAGAATAGGATGAGATAAGATCGGATCGAATAGGGTTGGGTAGGATAGGATAGGATAAGATAGGATGGGATAGGATGACCTTAAATGAAACGAGATGAAAAAAGTAACAGGATTGAACAGGATTGGTTAGGTGAGAACAGGATAGTCGAGGATATTATGAAATGGAAAAGAATAAAAAAATACGACATACATTTTTTGAAGTGGATTTTATGGGAGAAAATAAGTGTTGCGATGTTAATGGTATAAACAATAATTTAATGTTAATGTTAATGTTAATGTTAATGGTATAAACAATAATTTAATGTTAATGTTAATGGTATAAACAATAATTTAATGTTAATGTTAATGTTAATGGTATAAACAATAATTTAATGTTAATGTTAATGTTAATGGTATAAACAATAATTTAATTGTTCATAAAATTTAGCTATCATCGGCCAGTATAGATAACTTAATGTGGACTTCATGACTTGTCGAGACTGCAGTTAGAAGTAAACATATTAACTACGAACCAGTACAAATAGTAACCTTTGCCTTTCCATGCGAGTCCATGTAACTCAATGGTTCGATTATCTCATTGGCGATCAGAAAGTTACGGGTTCGATTCCCGTTAGGGGCTCAGATAACTTTTCTTAGTAAACAAGCTTGAGGAGCATGCGTCATTTCGATCTACATACACGAAGCTATCACATGCCGCACAGCATCGGCCAATATAAATAATATTTTAATATTACCTGTTAAGTTACGGTTGGCTGGTGAACTTCAAAGGAGAACACACTTGGAAAATCAAAAGGTTGAACTAACCGCAGCGAATATGGAGCACCAGAGAGAAGTTAAGGTAAATGTTTGTTACGTTAATGCTATTCAATTGCGTAAACCATTGTCGTAAGTCAAAATACATCGTACACACGTCTATTTGTTTTCTAGGAAGCAGAAAGGCAACTGCAGCCCATCAAGGTAATATTTTTACAGTATTTCAGTCATTGTGTGAAATAGCTGTGTGCATTTTTCATATTCTATCCAAATACTGTATTAGTTCAACTTATTCGCTTTTTTACTGCTCTTTCAAATTTTCTTCGTCACAGGCAAGTTTACAAGAGCTAGAGAAGCAACAGAGGACTCTCGTCGAGAAACAAGAAACTCACGTTGAAGAAACAAATGTGAAGGTATTAAAACTTTACTACCCATTCCTCGAATGTGTTGAAGAGTTTTACTTGTCCAGGGGCTGGTTGTTACTTCATAGTTCGTAGATGGTAGTACATCATTCTTAGTCACCGGTGGTTTAGTTAGAAACCTTCTCTTGCCTATGTAGTTAAGCGAGATCAGAGGTTACGCCAACAAACTCAAGGACAAAATGGCAGAAATTCGCAAGTATATCCATTCCGAGTTTTGCTTTTGTTGTTCGTGTTGTAGTTGTTATCAGCCTTATTAATAGTTATAATTATGTTCCTTGTAAATGCTATTATTATTGTCATTATCATTATCATCATAATAATAATTGTCATCATAATCATCATCATCATAATTATCAGCATGATAATGATTGTGATTATCATCATCATAATTATCATCATAATAATTGTCATCATCATTGTCATCATCATGATTGTGATTGTCATTGTCGTAATCATTGTCCTCAGGCTGGAGAGGATATTTAATTTCCCTTTATGTCGTGGTATTAGTTATGATGATGACAACGATGATAGCAATGATTATGATGATAATGATGATAATGATAATGATGATAATGATAATGACGTTATGATGATGATAATGCCAATGATGATAATGATGATGATAATGATCATAATGATAATGATAATGATTTCTAATACCATGATTACCAACCATATTTAATTCGTCTTGTAGACAAAAGAAGTTGCGAAACTGCCAGAACTTAAGAATAGAGAAACTCCCTTCACTCGGAGTGAAAGGCCTTCGCTCGAAACGTCAGTTTTTCTGTTCTTAAGTTCCGGCAGTTTCCCAAACCTTTTGATTATCTACAAGCCGTTCAATACTGCCGACGCAGCACTTTTCTTTTATATCATGTATAATTCGTATTGTTGAAGCAAAGAATTGCAGCAATTTTATGTAATCGGTTCTGTTCCCATGCTTCATTACCTTCCCGTAGCTGAAACTAACGAGATCGTACTTAAACTTTAACAGGAATTATTTCGCCATTCTCCATTTGCAATACATCAACATTGTGCAATTTCCTATGTTTCAGATATATTAACGAGAATCGCGAAAGCGCTCTTGATAAAATCAAGGAAAGTCTTAGTGCCATGGATGGGAAATTAAGGAGAGTGGACCAGGACAGGAGGACACTTTCTTTCCAAATGGATGAATTAAAGGATGATTTATCACGCCAGAAAGTACGTCATTATTTTTCTTCATAGTTTTTCTATGCTAGTCTTGCTAGTATATTTAAAACAGGACTGGAACGAATGCGCGAACTTTGAATAGGCTCGAAAAGTTCAATGAACCGCGAAGGTCAGAGTGTGGCGCCTTCCCACGTCTCTGGAACAGTTTTTAGCATCTTGTTTGTTGTTGGTGAACACGAGAAGATAAACCTGGATAAACCACTGCACGGATTACTTGAACTATCTGCTCAAAAATTACTGTTTCCGAGATTCGCATGTCGTCTGCAGTAAAGAAAGCTACCACAATTACAAAACGTTTGTGTTTAACATTCAGGTGGTCTTTCCGTTATTATCATATCGTGGCTTCCGCTTAGGTAGCAAGTATAACGTACCTGCGCCTTAGTTCACCATCTGAGTCTTGGTAGCTCAACGGTTAGAGCGTCTCACCGCAGAGGCGACGGAAGCAATTCTTATGTGCCGCGGGCGACATGACAACACTTAATTTAACGTATAACCATATACTCTCTGTATGCTGTCTCATTTTTACTTATCTATCTTTCCAGTTTTGGAAACCTATGCTGATAAATGGTGACCCCACGTTCTTTGCATGTAGTTTGTTCTCTTTTGAAGCCTTAATACAGTTAAAGGAGTAAACACGATCGGATTCTTCAACGTAGTACAACCAAGGGCATATCTGAAGTCAAGATGACTGAAATGCATGTTTTCTCTTCTTAAAACCAAACTCTCGACAAGGGTATTTAAGAATTTTCTAGAAATCTCTTGAAAAAGTGTCACGGCGGTTCCGTCGCCTGTGCACCGGTAATCAAAAGGTTGAGGGTTCGATTCCCGTCTTGGTGACAGAAATCGGTTTTACTGCAGGAAAATCTCAGACAAATACTTTTCCGTACAGACCTCGCGCTTGGCTAATGAGCCTTGGTTCATTTATTATCTTGCAATGTTTCTGATTTTGAATTGTTGGCACTATTTAAATTTTTTGATATTTTCAATCTACCCTGAACTACAGGTCCGCGTACGTGAACTACAGGATAACATTCAGCTTTTTGAGATACAAGAAAAGATCTCTCAACTGGATAGTGATATTTCTCGAGTTGCCGACCAGCAAAGACAGCTTGGAAATTCGGAAGAGCTGCGTAGGTAGTTATTATTCAAGTATTATTGTCCCCGCGTCAGGTCTACAGTATAAATGAATTTCTGTAAAATTATCTGTCAGACGGAGTGAAAGAGGAATGAGGTAGTAATAATAATAATAAAAAATATCTTTTAAGGTGATACCTATATCACAAGTGGTGGTTTTCACTAAAGTCCGCTATAGATACTAAATTGTATACAAATATAGTTATAAGGAAAGCTAAAATCAGTCAGTTATAGTTAAACAGTATTCAAATGTTCGATAGAGTTCTCTACGGATACGACGTTATATACTATAATAAAATAAGAGGAGATAAAAAGCTATAAATAAAAATAAGTAATGGTAGCGAAAAGAAACGGTAGAACAAAACAAAAACGAAACAAGACAAACTTTGTAGACACAACTTGGTAATGGAGTATTTATGAGGCAGCTCATGCTTCATTTCTTGTTTGTTCTCAACGCATTTTGTATCTTATGAGGTAGAGGGTACTTTTTTACTTGTTTGTATATCTTATTCATGTTTGTCTCCTTGATTAATTTATCTTGCTTTTGCTCGAATGCCTCTAAGAAGAGCAATTCTGCTACTCGAAATTTGCGCCTACAACCCTGTCCATGAGCATGCCTACTTCTTCATCGTTTGTTGCCAGTCATTTCAAATTAAACTGCTGGTCAGTGGATCTATAAAATGAAATCAGTCATGTTTAATAAAGGACTGTAAAATCTTGGTTGAAAAAGTTTTGCAAACGCCGCAGAAGTTTCCGGATTTTAATGTATTGGATACCAGGTTTCCAAATTAAACGGTCATCTTTCTGATTTTAAGACTTACAATTCCATTCAATTATTAACTGCGTACTCAATACGTCACTTTTCAGAGAGCAAAACACGCTCGTAAGTCAACTAGAGGAATTCCGTAAACAGGTACGAATTTCTTGGTTTATTGTGAACCATTCAATGTGAATTTCGTTAATAAGGTTTCATCGTATGTGGTAGTAACATTACGGTTTGTTTACTTCCTTTGTTGTTCGTTTTTAGAAAGCCACTTGTCAAGGACGCCAGGCTGGTTACGAGGAGGAAATTGTGAGGTTTCAAAAGGATCTGAAGAGCTCGTTGTACAAAGATGCAGATAGTAAACACCGTAAAAAGCTGATTGAAATTAAGGTTAAATGTATTTCTGCTTATTACACTGAGTATTAGGGTAGTGGGTAGATGTTTTTCGTCATGAACAATTATAAAGAATTTCTGCTGTTGTGATTGTAGAAAATATACCTTGTAATTCATTCGTCGCGTAGATTTCTTGTCTTTCTTTCTTTTTATTCAATGAAGACAACAGAATTGGCAAACGATGATCTTGACAAGTATTACAAAGCTTTGGACAGGTAATTTTATTAGGGAAAAAGTCCTGAATGTGTTTTGAATTTTTGGTGAATTAAAATGTCATCCATTTCGAGAAGTCTTCTTGCTATTTTTTTTCTTTCTTCAAGTTGCCGTCTTTTTAAATTTTTAGAGCTATCATGAAGTTTCACAGCATAAAAATGGCGGAAATTAACAAGATCGTTAAAGAATACTGGATAAATACATATAAAGGCAGTGGTAAGACAGCAATTACATGACATTATTCAAATAAATGAATGGATGGATGGCAAAAAGAAAACCGAGAGTCTTATTTACGCTCCGGGAATCACTGGAATTTCCTTTCACGTACTTTGAGCTGATTTGAAAATGTTTTGCTGTGAAATCAGGACACAACTGTTTACCCGAAGTGAACTACTGGAACTAGTGATTCATCAACAATCGGCCGTCGTTAGAACAACCGGTCCCCAACGTTTCTTGAAACGAAATTACATTTGACCCAAGGGGACGTAATGGAATCTTTAACTTTTAGTACCAAGACTGGTGCAATGACATGTACATATCCTTTAACGTGTAATGGCAGGTTCTTAACTGAAGCACTTACCTTGTGAGTATATTTCTTGAATAAATTAAGAAAAACAAACAAAAAACAAATGGCGCGATAACTGGGAGGGCGAATTGCGTCGAAAAAATGTATTATAGATAAGTGCTCAGGGTCAGCCTTGGAATGACCTACGGATATAATTTCCTAAGTTTCACGTAATAGCAAACCATCGTACATGGATACTAATCAGTCTGATGGATATGGAAAGGGAATTCAGATTTTGGAAGTAAGTTACACGGGTTAATGGAGTGTGCAGCTCTGTAACGTGTATGTTTCTGGTATGTTGTAGATATCGATACCATTGAGATTCGATCGGATGAAGACGCTGAAGGGTCGTCCATTACTGCTCGTAGAAGTTACAATTACAAGGCAAGCTTTTTAGTAAATTTGTTTAATCACGACTTTCTAAATTGTGTATAACGGTGTGAAATAACACTGTTTAATTGAAACCAACCGGCCATTTCAGGTTGTAATGATAAAGGGAGATGTGGCACTGGATATGAGAGGAAGGTGTAGCGCTGGTCAAAAGGTGCTTGCCTCGTTGATTATCAGACTGGCGCTTGCCGAAACCTTCTGTTTAAATTGTGGAATACTCGCTCTTGATGAACCGACCACAAACCTGGATGACGAAAATATCGAAAGCTTAGCCAACCAACTAGTTAGGTAAGGTTGCAGGCGACATTCTGGGAAAAAAAATACAGGAATTGCAACTAGCATGTTTGTTTTTATAAAATAGGTGGCGTTTTACGCAAGCTGATTGGTCAACTACTATGTTTGTATAAGGCTATGCAACCAGTGAGCTCTATATATCGAGAGAGAACACCAGTCTATCGGCCAGGGAAAAAGTGAAGCCAAACATGGCCGATATGGAGGCCAATTTTGCACGTCAGGTTCAGGCCCCTGTGCGGTCTTGCATGTCATTTCCAGTCCTTTACTGTTTGGTTCAGCTTCGAAACATTTACACTACGGAAGATTAGTTCAAAAGAAATTATACCAGAAAAAGTTCAAATTTTTAAATACTCGGTCATAAAGACCGAGTATTTAAAAAGATTCAGAGATGCTGTGTGGCCTACAAGTGTGCTAAGCTTTCTGAAAATGGTAAACAAACGGTAAAGAGAGATAGTTTGGCATACTCACTGATGTAAACACGGTTCTGGCATCACCATTATTCGCCGCGATATATTACGCCATCACACGCAACCACGCGCGATCCTGACAGTAAGGAGAATTTATGGTTTGATGACATTTATGAAGAACGCTATTACTCTGTTTATTTCACGTATTTTGTTCGAGTTATTTCACAAAAGAAATAGTAACTGTTTTGCTATGTTTGCATTGCCTGATACAAACACTCGTAAACGTTTGGGAGAACTCGAAAGATGTTGTGTGAGCGCGAGACCGAAAACTATCTCTGCAATCAAAATCAAGTTTGTTTCACTTGAAAGAACTCTTGAAATTACAGCGTAACATCTTTTATACTTTCTCCATGTATCACTTCATTCTTGGAATACTAAGATTTGATATGTCAATAATACCTTGCTTACGGCGCAGTGCATAATTAGTTATTAAAAAATCACGTATATTTTTGAAGTTTCTCTATTAAATCGCTAGAAACTTTGTCTGTTTGGTGTTATGAAGCCACATTAACAGTTTTATGTGACATTGTTCAATAACTTCAAAAATCTTGCTCATTCTACTGCAACTCATCAGGCAGTGTGACGTATGCAAGGTGTTATTTACATATCAAATAAATCTTAATATCTCAAGAACGAAGTGAGATATGGAGAAAGTGTACAAGACGTCCCTTTATTATTTCAAATTCTTTCGGATAAAATAAACTTAATTTTCCTTTTGTTGACGCTTTAAGTGCTGGGTTATTGTTCTTTTTTCAGTATTGTGCGGACACGGAACCCGCAAAAGAACTTTCAACTGGTCGTAATCACTCACGACGAACAATTCGTGCAACTCCTTGGACAGGCAGATTTTGTGGAATACTATTATCGCGTTGCAAAGGATGATAAGTAAGGACTGAATGTAACTAATACATACAACATATTTATTCACAGCTATCTTTGTTTACTGGGCTGCTCAAAATCGTGCACGCTGATGGGTTCAGCTCACAACCAGTACTTCCGTCCGACAGCGTAGCAGTTTTAGTTGGGGGGGGGAGAGAGAGGGGGAATTTAACAAATGGTGAGTAGAAAGTACACGTCAAACAAGATTGTTGGGCGATTTTCAAATATCAACTTGCTTTTGTGCATCTTGGCTTTTGTTGTTTGAGCTATTTTGACTAAAAACGTGCCGATAAGATGCTAGCTAGGGAAGAACGGAGGAAAAGTTAATATTAGTGCAAACTAGAAAACTCAATGTTATAAATTTGTTTCAACTCATTTACTGGATCCGTTTGTTGAAAGCTCGTGTTGAGGAGTACGTATGTTACAAGCTGCGGATTTTTATGCAACTTGTGCTGCGAATAAAAAGTTATTCCGATTGCACGATAAAAAAATTTAAAAAATGTGTCAGTGAGGTTGTGCCAGAAGTCTTTTGATTTATCTTTGGTTTTCCTTTTTTTTTACAGCGGTATTTCGAGGATATACAGACAAGCTACTTCTGGAGTACCGATCTGAAATGTTTTTCCCTGAAGATCGCAAATCTTTTGCAAAAAACGAACTTTGTTGACTTGTTGTAACTTTGAGGTTTTTGGCGTGTTTATAACATTTGAAATATTAAATGCTTAAAGCAATGTAAAAAACCATAAGCAGCCGATAATTTTAAAAAGTAAAGTATAAAACATAATCCGAAAATTAACATCTTGAGATACAAGTTAAAACAAGACGAAGACAGGAGAAACCAAATTTGGTAATGGCTTTGCAATAAGGTCGAAATATTACTGTCTTCGTCTTGTTGCAACTTGCATCTCAAGTTTCAAGATGTTAATTTTCGGATTATGTTTTATACTTTAAAGCAATGTTTTTGACACCCTGTTGATTAAAGATCAGTGTTGATTACTCTCTTTATTCAAAAGATAGCAAATTTTAATCATTGAGTTACTGATTTTTTTTTTTAAGGAATATTTGGCATTCATTTTATGTTAGTACATGTAAGTGTCATTGCCAAATATTCCTTGAATACACCCTTCATTTCACCGGCATTCCCACTGATATATAAACAGAATTCGTGACCACGCTCTCGTCAACGGCCTTCGTAGCTCAGTTGGCAGAGCACTGCACTAGATTCGCGGGGTCGCGGGTTCAATTCGCAGCCTGAGGTCCTAGAGTTGCAATTTTCCGCAGCTGGTCCGGGTTGGGTCTCAAAAATATATCATTATGACACTCGACAATTTCCTTCACCAAGTATAATTATCATTTCTAATTTTCAGTCTGGTAAGAGATTGGTTACTAATTTTAAACGTTTGGTTCTTCGTACCAAACTAGAAACACTGGAATTAGGGTCAAATTGATTGAAATTTCAGTCGTTAGAATTAAGAGAGCAGAACCTCTCCTCACAGAGACTGAACTAAGATAATTCTTCTTAGAGAGGAACTTGATGGAGCCTCCGCAAAATTCCGTGGTGGCCAACGTTTAGAACAAATTTGGAAGGAGCATCTGAAATGCGAAAATCTTTCGCCCCTAAAATTGTAGAAATGGTTAATTTCAAAGTAGTGAACGATTACATTGTTTTAACTAGAACGAACCATGACATTCTACGAGCGCCCAAAACCATTTTTCTGACTGATTTTTACGTGCGTTGGAAAAAGTTTTGTTTCAAGTCGAAGTTCGAATGGAAAGTAGGTCAAGGTTCCAAAGGTTTACACCTTACTCTGAAGTCGGATATTTTGGGAGTCGAACCGAATAGAGTGCGACCCAAGAGGAAAGTTTCGTGTTTGATACGGCAGTTGCTTGTTTTTCTCGAATTTTTTGTTGCATGCCATATATGGCATGCAACTTTCACATAACCTTAAACTTGGATGTGGCGACGGTGAGCGGTGAGCGGTGGTCACGACAGACACCGAATAATACCGATGAATAGTGATAATTTCCGAGGATTGTTTCCGAGCATGACAAGATTATGTCATTACATAAAATCACTGCACAGATTCATTTCAATTCAATTCAACATAAATTCAATACCTAACCAGCGTATCGGCACACGAAATTAATTCGAACCAAACTTGCTCTTCTGTATTGCCGTTTGAAATTCTCAATGTTTGAGAACGAAAATTTTGCAATCAAGATGCAACTGATCGAACAAGCTGTGTTGTATCTTTATACATATTTTGTGCCATCGTCGCACTTACACAACAGATTGCTTGTATTTCAATTTCACAGTGAAGCGACGTTATTAAAATAAGACATTGCGTAGACAATGGCTACATTTAGGTAAGTTCTCTTGTTATGTCCTTTCCTCTTTCGTTTCTCCGTGTTTATGTATTTTAAGGTTTTTTTCATTTTAGATATCTTTATATATTAACATTGGTCATATTAACGACAACTTTGGTCAGAAAAGAAATCTTCTTAATTCTTATATTCAATATAAGAGGATTTAAGGAAATATAAGAAGATTTTCCACATTTAGACACAAGTAATGTTGAATTGGATATCAAATTGCAAAATATGTTATAATATGACTATATGTCATCAAGTCGACAAACAATTAAAATCAAAATTTGATCATTAAAGCATTTACTTGACTAGTGGATGAATATTTGCATAATTTTATTGATAATTCAACTATAGTCTTGCTAAATAGATCCCCGATCTCAGCACTGCTATTCCAAGCTTAAAGCTACTACCGCATGGCCTATGAATTTTGATTGGCTATTGTCTTTATTTCAACCAATCAGATAAGTTTGTTACTGAAATTTGCACTGTTGTTACAGAGTTTTGCACTTCTATTACAGAGTTTTGCACTACTGTCGGGGATTAAAAACACTGAAACAAACCAATCACAGTGGAGTAACATTTTCTTGTATACTGTTAATGATGTAAAACTTTCTATATATCTCTCAAGTCGTATCACTGCAAGCCTAGATTTAGTCAAATCATCGCTCATAGTTAGACATTGAATAAAACTAATTCTACTCCATTTGAATTTTGCAAATTATTTACATATTTACTAGGAGTTACTATCGCAAGGAAAGTGCTGCTGCAACACATAAATTCCCAAGTTTTTAAATCATTAGATAACAGTGCAATTACTATGACACTATATTTATATTACTATAAATGGTATATACATATGTACGGCACTGTATGTACAGTAAAAAAGTACTTTGGGTTTTCCAGTGTGTCCAAGTTACAGATTGACATAAAAGACACAAAATGATCTATGGTATTCTTATTGCAATGTCAAATGTTAATAGCAGTCATTCCTTTAATCATAAAGGCAATGTCTTTGCTTGCCTTTTTTCTGCATTTGCCATGTTCAACAATGTCTTTTTGTCTGTTGTCCCGAAATGTAAATGTTGCAATTTTGTTAACAACTGTATCACAGATGGTAAAATAGTGTTTGGCTCTCTGCCATAATGGAGATTTTGCCATGTTGTAAAGACCTGTGTCAATGAGGTCACAAAAGTTTTTCCTCTGTTTCCATATGGTGATGATGCATGTAGGATACTGTATTTACTGTTTATCCAGCACTCCATTAGAGAAGATGTAACATGATGGTATCCACATTGACTGTAACAACCATTTTGTTGAAGTATATATTATGTATCTATATGTAATCCAGCTGAAGCCAGCAGTGAACATGATTAAACAAATTTTAGTAATAATTCCAAAGCTATATAGGAGAAGAGAAATAATTATCATGTGAACATATGTGCAAATGTAAAATTGTTACGAAGTTGTGGGATTTAGAGAACTTAAGAAACAAAACTTACCGTGCAGTCAATGATCTTTCAATTTCCATACATACAGATTGATGAAAATAATTTGAAAATATAAAAGTTTTTACTAAAAAATATGTTGGAATAGGGATCCATGAGTGCAATCCCATCTCTTATTCAAACTCAATGGTTTGTTCATCACAATGCACTGTTGTTTGTAGTCTATGCTAAGCAATTTAGCCTGTTTTCTTCTTCAAGCCTATATTGTAAATTAGGTGATAATTTCAAGTTTGTTAATCGTTCGTATGTCATGGGTTCAATGACACAAGATGCAAATGTTTTTACCCTGCTAATAGCAACATAGGACACTCCAGCAGTCCTCTCTGATTTTCCAATATCAATCCATGCTTTTG
>JBAHVQ010000309.1:326405-339858 GCA_036872915.1 Nanipora kamurai | reverse complement strand
TGTCGTTCAACATAACAAGTTGTATATATGCGCTAGCACTTGGCATGCAACATGTACGCACTGCGTACCTATTTTTTTGACGAGTTATGTTATGTTATATTGTGTTGTTATGCACCTGGAAAGTTGGGACCACAGTAAGAAAGTGTAAGTTGCTCGAGGCGATAGCCGAGAACAGTTCTAATTTTTTTAGTGCTCTTTCATCTTCTAAAATGTACATTACTCAACAGAGCACGTAAAATCATGAACTATATTTTTTGTAGTATCAAATCAGATCCAAATTAACGGAAAACAAGCTTCATTTCGCTGATTAAAATTAAAAATTAGGAACTCGGTGTTTTCGCACTCATTTTTTTTCGTGGTCTATCAAGAAATTCAGCCAATCAGTTATATTACATCTGTGTTATGAAGCTTCCTTAAATGAGGAATGACTTCGCCTCAAGTGTCTAAATCAAGTTGTGGGCGTCATTTACGTCAGGATCGACCACCAGAATCCAAGTAATTGTAAGAATTTATGACGTCACTAATAGGTTCGACTCGCGTGTTGGAGGGTCAGCCACCCGGCCCGTCTGAATGGCTGATGTTTCACATCATGATCTCCTAACAACTCTTTGCGACGAGATTATCTTACGGATATTATCGTTCTTGGACGGTAGATCTGTTGCCAGATTGTCGCAGACATGTAAGAGACTTCACTGGATTGGCTTTTACGATCAGCGCTTATGGTGCCGTCTGTGTCTGATTGATTTTACCATCAATCTCGCTTCACCTGGTCCATTCTCGTGCTTTCGGAACCTTTACCAGTATCTCTATAAGTTTCGCGCGATCCTCAAAGTTTACCACTCGGAAAGATTCCAGAATTCTGTGAACTACAGGTACGGTGTATTGCCGAGCTGGCTGTGGACCTGGGTGGTTCTGAACACGAGTCCGCCATCACTACCATCGTGGATACGTAACTACCATGATCCATTCCTTCGGTTCAAGCTGAGCGAGATTTCGTTGGGAAAAGTTCTGAGAGTGTGGAACCTCAAATCCAGTGACCTCCCAAGACATTTGGTGGCAAGGGTGGAATACGGGACATCGTATTATCGTTGGAGGGACATTCAAATGGCCGCAATGAGGGTTCACGGGGGACAAGCAGGACTTGAGCGGTTTTTACTGAAGCGGTGCGCTCGAGCAAGAGGATATGTAGAACGTACTTTTCAAAGCATACAAGATGGGACTTTTGCGGTGGAAAGAGGTGCAAAATTAACATTAGTTAACGCAGGGACGAGGCTAAATGAACTCCCCTCGACAAGCAACAGCAGTACAGTGAGGGTTGAAGAGGGTCAGCTGGGGAGCGAATAGCTTGATAGGAAAGAACGTAAGAAATTCCAGGAAACCAGATGAAATGTGAAAACAAAAATAAGAGCTACGGTGTATTTGAAAATGACAACATTAAAATTTTAGAAAGAGAAGTACTTTTAAGATTACCTAAACTGTACTTCGTTAGACCATGAAAACTGCCCTTGTTATGCAAAAATAAAAGCATATTAACTATCTTAGAACATCCGCAATTTTCAACGCCCTTTTCTGGTATCTCGTGACGTTTTTCTTTTTATTTTGTTTTCATGGAAAGTTTGGAAATTCTT
The DNA here is from genome assembly GCA_036872915.1 of Nanipora kamurai. Lineage (NCBI taxonomy): Eukaryota > Metazoa > Cnidaria > Anthozoa > Scleralcyonacea > Helioporidae > Nanipora > Nanipora kamurai. The sequence goes on along the minus strand of JBAHVQ010000309.1, from coordinate 338,230 downwards.
AACTTTAGCTACCGTTCAGACATTTCACTATAATTGTTTGAAACATTTGTTGCATGGAAATCCTAGAAATATCTCTGACGTCCAAGAATTACTTCATGAATGTATGTAATTAAAAATTTAAAGACCATTACGTACAGCTTCTTTGCAAATTGTTTCATCTCACTACTGAATGTCGATTTCCGTCATTTGATTGAACATCCAGCAACGATCCATTCGCAGCCTTGAAGTGAATTTCAGCCTTAAAGGAGGCTTGACTAATCAGCCGATACATCAGCTACCCACATGACCTTTTCTTCATGATGTTTATCACTTGGTTATGTAATTTCTATAGAAACTACATTACTCATTCTCTTCACCACCGCAATTTTTCGGCAATCTTGCTTGCTATATCTTTGTACACCATTGCCTGAAAAAGAGAATTCCTACCCCATGAATAATCTCGAGAGCAAGCCAATACTAAGCTGCTAATATAGGTAGAACAGAATTCTAGCGCTTCAATTGCCTCTTGGTACACTATCTAAATTCTTCTTAGATTACTAACCTGAGAACTATTTGGGTTGGATACAGTTACTGGCCTCCCAGAGTCCGACGTTTCGCGAATTCCGGTGTGAAGAGGAACATTACCTAAAGATATATAAGGTAAAGATACAATGTAGTTCAAACGACAAGGTTCGTATGTTGCCAGACGAAGAAATGAAAACAAAATTGTAACGACCTTGACCGTTATCTAGTGTAAGAAAGTTTAGAAGAGACAAATTGGAATAACTATACAGAATGACAACGTCAACAACATGCTACGGTGTTGTAAGAAACTTCATAAAAATAGATTGAACCCAGACAATCCCCATTTAACGGGTACCTCGTGCAAACAGAATTTTGTGATGAGCACCCAGCCAAAGAAATCTTCAAATGAAATTGCGTATTTCTTAAAGCACAAGACCTAATAACAGACTCGTCGTCGAGCCACAAAATCTCAAGTGCAACTCCGAATCACAGGTTACCAAGTCAGGAATAGGACGTCCTCTGGTGATTAGTGCATGAAAATGTACTTGAAGTTTAAAAAATATCGCCATATGACAAATCGTTCTGTTTTTATCAACTAAAACAGGGTACCAGGTGCAACGTTTTTAAATAGCATTTGCTGTCTTACTATTTAAATCAGAAGTTAGCGGTGGACTCGGAAGGTTGATGCTAGCGCAACGTAACGAGTCATCTTTTAGTTATTATAAAACCAGTCAAAAACCTATTGGATGAAGGGGCCAAGTCACGAGTTCTGCAACTCTAACTACCAACCTAGGATATCCAGGTTCATTTCCTGGGCGAGTTTCTGGGCGCCATCGTCTCCAAAGATGTACTCCTTGTGATCGCATTTCGGACAAATATAATGGCTCATGTTTTGTATGAGACCTAAAATCTGACAAAAGCAGAACTTTACTAACTCAAACATTTGACAACATCTCTATTTCGATTCACAACAAATTCCCACGTTTCTTTCAGTTCGGTTCTCGTTTCCATTTTCATTTATTCTTGCTTTCCCAACCCTCTCCTCCGTGCTTTTATTTTCATTCGATACATGTATTTTCCCTGTTTACATTTCTGTTGTTGGAGTTGTATCTTTATATTAACAACTCTTCCCTTTTGGCTTTATCCTACCTACAGGCACATGAACTTTCCGGAACATTTCTGCTCCTTTTCGAGCATCCAAAAGAGCGATATCTTGCGGCGTCGTTACGATCACAGCGCCTGGAAAACAAACATTCCATCAGCAAACTCTGGACGGACTATTCCTGCACACTGTAAAGAAACCACGTCGGACTAACCTACGTCATAGTTCGTGGCACGCCCATTTTCTGCGCCCACGAGCGTCTGCACGCAGGCTACATCGGACTAGTTTCCCCTTACTAAATCCTTGTTTCTGAATATTTCACCTCCATCATTTAAACGTCCAACTTTTAGTGATGATAATGACGTCAGAGACGATTAAGTGTATGACTAAGGTCAAACTCGTGAAAATCATAATTACGCTGGAAATTATCTTGATTATACAGATTGCCTGTATTTTGACAATGATGGTGTTGGTAATCATGATCAACTTGATAATCATGACAATGGTGATAATAATGGAGATGGTCATATGGCAGTGTTCATGATTGTTTACCATGATTACTTCAAAATGGTGAAATTCAAGATGATAATCGAAAAACATGATGCAAAAATTGTGATCATTACCTTGATGATAATGATGATGATAATGATTGTGATTACAACAATGATGGAGATGATCATTATGGCCACGATGGTGGCAGGGCTCGTTATCTTGATGATTACCACAACTGTGAGATGAAAAATTGTGATAATAATCAACAACCACAATGACAAATGATGGCTGCAAATATTGCGATCACTATCTTGATAACAATAATGAAGATGACAGTGATATAGATTCCAATCAAGATTGTGAATAATTATGATGATGGAAGTGATCATGATGTTAATGATCATAATAATAACAGTGGCCACAACGTTAATCATTATCTTGATGATGTGGAGATTACAATGACAGTAACAATCATGATTTGAATGAAGATTCTGAAAAAAACATGATAACAATGATTGTAACAACCATAATCATGATGATCATTGTTTTGATGATGTGATTACTATGAGGATGATAACAATCCTTATGAAAATAAAGGAAATGTTCATGATTGTGATGACCATCACAATCATGATGATTATCTTGAAGATACAGGTCAGTAGCAGCAGGGGGGTGGCCCCCAACTACCCGAGATGGGGACTGAATATTATTTAGAGTATTAACTGCATAAAAACATTACAATTTTTGTTAAAAAAAGGAGGTGTTAAGTGCTTGTTTTAAGCCATTTTAACTGATTTTAGAGCAAGGAAATGCAAGGAGCTCACCCCTGGACTCCAGTGGGGACTTATTCAGCTCCAGTTGTTCCAACAAGTCCACTCCCAAAAGCCGACTGAGTTCCTATGGGTCTGAGACATTAAATGATGATGAATGGTAATAACAACAGTAATCACAATCAGGACTATAATCAAGATTGCAAAAATTATGATGAGGGAAATGATTATGATCGAGATGATGATCATGATAATAACTGCGGCAACAAGACTATTCCATTACATTGCCAGTATATTTTCTCAAGTCATTTCATTGAATCACCTGCTAGTGGGACAGTTTGGGATATAGACAACTGAGTGTCTCCTGTCCCTGGTGGCATGTCGATCACAAGAATGTCCAGTTTCCTCCAGTCCACTTGGCGGAGCAACTTCTCAATTGCAGACATGACCTAAAAGCAAGTTATTAAATTTTAATGGAAGAAATTTGTAATAAAACAAACCATAAAGTAAACACAAAGGTCAAAGATAGCATGTCTCCACTACTTCTGCTGCAATATTTTCATAAATGTTAGAATGTCTTCCTTATTAACCAGTCATTGATTTCAACCAGCATTTTCAGAAATATTGTAGAAGATGTGAAAATTGTATTAGTATCCATCCACAATAGCGGAGCACATAGGCGACATCAGTATTGTAAATTTTGTAATGTTTGTCTAGTGTCTCTTCATTAACTCTGAGTACAAAACAATAGAAAAAGGTTTACTTTTTTTTTACTTTTTCTAAGGCATTCAGTCCATTTCAATTTCTTTATTTGAACTTAGGTTTTAAACCTAACAACCTTGTGTGGAGCTACCAAATTTCACTGCTGATTAATTTCCATTAATTGTTCACAAATTCATTTAGATGTGTTTGATCAAGAACTGCAAACATCTTTTTCACATACCATTAATCCACGCCAAACTACAGGTGACTTTTCGTCAATCAAAAATCCCATCGACATACTTGATAACATAAATCCAAAGAAAGATTGCTCAATGACAGAGTTCAAACACCAGTGAGTGTAAATGCATAAAAAGAGTACCAGCATTTTTCTTGACAGAATTTTGAAAATTGTGTTACATTACAGTAAATACATTTAACAGATTTAAATCAAAAAAAAAATTGTTGATTTAGCAATAGTAAAATTCATTGGCTGGGGAATTTTTTTACTGCAAGATTTAAAAGAATGTTCTGGGTAAAAAAACTCAGCACAATTCCAAGAGCTTGGAAGGGTACTACAGTAAGGATTCCTGTATTTAGAAACATTTTGGAACAGGATTAAACATAGCATGCTATTACAAAAGGGCCACACACTGAGTTGCCTTTACCAACGAATGCCATAGTTCCTCAAAGGTTCCATCTTGTTTTCTAAAGAAACAATCCAAACCAACTTTTGTTTTTATTTAGCATGTTTATTAGGTTTACTTTATAAGACAAAAAAGCACATTACTGTGTTTGCTGTTAACCTGTAATGTAGGCAGGATGTGAACTCTGATTGTCAATGCTCTAGTAGTCAAGCTAAGTTCAGCATAAATGTGAGAAAATTTTACCAAATTATTTGCACTGTTTGACTGTCCATTCTGGCCAATCTCAGTGGACCATGTTGCAAAATTTGTTGCAAGCCCCTTTGGGGTGTTCTATTGAGATATCATAAATTTCAAATTGGAGTTTCCAGTCAAATATACAATTAAGTTGAAGACTTGATCATAACACAGCACTGGGATCAGGGCTCTCCGGGAAGAAATGACAGGAGAGTGATAAAAAGCACTCCTGAAATCACTAAGGAGCTCTAAAACGAGCACCTGTGGAAATAATAGCTGAATGCTATTACTGAAGGGAATCACTTGTAAAATGTGAATCATGGACACAATGCAAAATTGAACACCGCCAGTATAAAGTAATTAATTTAATATGAACTTCATGTGCTATCTGCTATCATCCAGAGAGCGTTGACTGGGATATGACCCTCTGTCTTGCAGTACAGTGTATATTCATATTTACAGTTTGGTTGTTCCAAACAATGTGGAATATTAGCTTATGGTCTAAGCTTTCAAGTTCACCCATTTCAAACATCAGTTTTTATTGTTTTAGTACTGATAGCAGATGTTTACTATTTCACTCACAGAAAACTGTGCAACTGTAACACTAATACATAATTTGGCTCACCCACTTTACTTATTAAGTAACCAAAACTGACCTTCAGTAAGGTTTGGATTTCCTGATAAGTTCATCATTTTTGGTATGGAGGGCCCATAAATGTCAGCATCAAGAAGACCAACTTCTTTGTTCTAAAAGATGATGGATAAAGTTAGTGTTACCTTGCGGGTTAAATGACCCTGAGTTTCAAAACAGTTCTGTTGTAAATAAGGGTCATTTGATGATATGTAGTATTGTCATGATGTGAGTTAGTGTCTCATATAGAGTCCAATTCAGTCACAGTTTGGGAAGGACTAAACTTGACTTGAGTTACTATCTCAAAGACTCAACTGAGAGACAGTGGCTAAAAAGTTTAAAGAAGACTCAAATCACTCGGTAACTATAAATGACTGAACTCAACTGGATTCTTAATTTTGACCTTGTATGTCAAGCAACTAATGAACAAAACTGATGAAAATTATTTATGAAAAAGCAATAAAGTGAACTCGTCGAAAGAAGTAATGACTCAGTCAAGTTTCCATGCCTAACAAAAGGACTCAGACTTATACTGTAGTAATACTGGACTTGACCTGTCTTAAGTGGGCACTTGAGCAGACTTGAGTTTAGGTGTAAACTAAAACCCAGCTCAGCTCAAACTTAATGACTCTACTGTTCTCAGCTTGAAAAAATGACTTGAAAAAATTGCACCTTGACTACCAAGAAACTTGACTCTAAGCTGAAGTTCAAGTGATTTAATCACAATTGAATACCGATTATACATGTATGCCAGTTCTACTGAGTCTCAAACCTTATTTATTGATGACAATCCTAATGCCAAGTTAACTGAAATTTAAAGAAAAACCAGCAACTTTCAAAACAATTAATTACATAGATATACAAGTACAACATTGTCCCAGCAAAAAATGTGCATGAAATACAGTTACAACAGACTTGTTTGACAGGCACCGCTTGATGGGGGAGGACATTAGCCATAACAGCTCTTTAGTTTAGGATACTTATTTAAAAATTTCTGAGAGCATGAACTCAGTCATTCCTAGAATTTTATCTCACCCCTCCTGAAGTTTAGCTCTGGATTCCTTAGTTTGCAATACAAACCACTAAACTGCATTCGTCTCAGATTAATTATCGTATCCGATATCTTTACCAGCGCACGTTGATTTACCCACTCCTCCCTTTCCAGATGCAATTACAATGACATCTTGAACGCCATCTATTGCCTTTCGTTTCGGTAAACCTCTCAGCATTCTTTCTTCCCTAGTTGGCCTTCTTGTGGCTGATTCATCTTCTCGGGAGACGTTCTTTAAAATTTAACAAAATACAAACAATCACCCACGACGTAAACTTCGTGACTAACCAGTAATGGTATTTTGCAGTTTAATACGGGAAATATTCTGAACCCCAAAGGTATTTACAGGTAATATCAGCATTTGAATATCGACACAAACATACAAAAGGATCACTGTGAGTCGATAACATTAACTTGGATATTTTATTGACAATCCTGCAAGCCTTTGGCATGCCGTGAAAAGTACACCAGTGAGAAAAACACCAACTGAAAATCCCTGAAGAAGTGGCCGCCATCTTGTTTTTCCGTTCTGGGTAATTCCATCTGATCCCCTATATGGCGCACCAATCACCCCTAGTCACGACCTGTAACCCTAAGAATCCGTTAGGCACGTATGAACGTTAATTGGACGGTAACATATGGCAAGTGCAATTATATCTTTGTACTGGCTCCAAATGCAAGGTCAGTCGCAGTAAAACATCCATAGCACATTCAGTTCAAGAATGGAATGAATTAATTTCTGATTTATTTTGTGCGAAACTCAAGGTAGCCTAAGGCAAGTAGGAAAATGAGAAACTTCAAGTTAATTTAATTATTTAAAACTCACCTTTTGACAGGTGACAACACAGAAGTGAAGTCTGAAGAGATGGCAACCTAAGTGAAGAAATGGAACATTGAAGGACTTGGTTATGGTTATCCTACATGTCTTTTTCAGTAAGTATTCTTTTACTGGCTTTATTCATCCTTATTTGTAAAAGACAAAACATAATCCGAAAATAAACATCTTGAAAATAACTCGAGCTGTGAGCTTAAACACGGAACGAACGGATTAAAGAGAGAACCCCCGCATAGAGTTCATTCTAGAGTATTAAAGCATGAAGAGTTAGTTAACAGTAAAGATGACTCGAAATTTGACGGTGATTCAAGGGTTTACATTTTTCAGTTATCTACCAAAGGTCAATTTAGAGGCTAAAGAACTTTAAAGAAAAGTACTAATTAAGTGAAAAGAAGTAATTACGCATGTAAGCCATGAATATTTCAACCTCGTGGATAAAGTATTGCTGTAGTTTATTATTATTCATAGTAGGAAATGCAAATGAATTCGGCATCCAGTGCCAACCAATAAGATTGTTGTTGTATTTTGAATAACAAATCACTTTGAATAATAAATAATAAAAGACTGCAAAAGCACTCGTTCCGTGCTAAGGACAAGACAAAAGTATGGTGCTAATACATGTATTTTGACTTTAGTTAAAAATATGATGGCCCAGACAATATATTTAAGTAGAGGCATAACGAAGACATATATTATGACATATTTAATAAACTGACGTTTCGTCGCTAAACCCGCAACATCTTCAGAGTGAGATAAAATTACAAAGTCTCGGCTTAAACTTAGTAGGCTATTTACAAAAATAGAAGTGAAGTAACGATAGTGAGAGGAAGACGATACCACATGAAGAGGATGCGATAGAAGAGGAAGAGAAGTTAGAATAGAGTCAAAGGAACAGATCTAATGTTTGTGTTAAGTGAGGGATTAAGTTTATGAATAATTAAACTTTCTCGAACCAAGAGTTCGGAAGTGGAGGAGCAGGAGGTTAAAATCGAAAAATCATCAAGCGATGCGGAATGGCCGGTGTTTTTTTGGTGTGCTAAGACGCTAAATAACGAGGTCACAGTAACAGGTTTACCAGTGAGAGCCGAAATTCCCATATGTTCGGAAACACGCGCGTGTAAAGGACGAGAAGTTTCGTCAATATACAATGAGTCACACCATTGACACTGAAATTTATAAACTGCGCGAGATCTCAAACTAAATGGAATATGATCTTTAAACCGGAGAAAAGATGAAAGTAAACAAAACGGAGATGAAGGTGTGGGTAGGCAGAAGAAAATAGTTTCAAAATTTGGATTTGGATTTGAATCGAGTGTAATCCTGTAAACGGGAGGGAAAATTTTTGTAAATAGCCTACTACATTTAAACCGAGACTTTGTAATTTATCTCACCCTGAAGATGTTGCGGGTTTAGCGATGAAACGTCAGTTCATTAAATATTTCATAAAACAGTAGAACCTGAGTTTTACGACCTCTTGTTTTACGACCACCTGCCGTTTACGAGCACTTTTTCTGGCACGATTTGTCGTTAAAATGTACCTGGAATGAGCGACCACCTGGCAAACGCGACCAGAGACCGTTTTTTAGCATGCCAAAGACAAAATTTGATGATGATGATGATGATGATCTTTACCTGTTATGAGCCACCATCTCAATTTAAAACCATCATAATTTCCGCAAGTTGCATGGAATGAGTGCTTGTTTTTCAAAGTAAATACGCAATTAAAAAGCGCGCGCGGAAGCAGGGAAGTGGTTACCAATGAACTCAGCAAACTTTACACATTTTCCGTAATATTTACGTCCCGCAAACTTTCGCCAGTTCAAGTCTTTTTTTCCGTATAATATTGCGTCAAAGGAAACATGTCTTGCTATGCCTTCTTGCTTTTTACGTTCTGTATGTCGCTGGAAACGTGGCTGCACGTTAGCGTTTGTCCGTTGGCGTTTCGCTCAGAAGTATCTGTTGAAACTCTTCCTTCATTTCAGCGGAGGACCTTTCGAAATTTATTCCACGTTTTTTTGAAGGCTTTTGTTCTATATTAAGAAAATTTCATTGATTTTTACTATAACAAAGCGGGCTTTTATTTGAGTAGTGCTTACTGGATCTAACTGTAAACATTGCAACCTCTTCCAATATGGCTCCCATGACGTCACATCCGTAGCTGCCATTTACGACCACTTTTGCCTGGCAACAATTTTTGACTTTCAAAATGATCCAAAGACACTAACAAAAACCATGGGTTAACCCACTTTTCGACGTCTAAATTTCATTAAAATTTTGCTGGGGAATATTGGTGGCACAGTGGTAGTGCACGTGTCTCTTACCTCTATGGCTAGAGGTTCGATTAGTGACCAGCTCCGAGTAGTTTTCTGATGAAAGTTACCTTGGTCACGTGTGAAAAGTGTGAAAAGAGTGTTGTCCAGTTTGACTCTACCATACATCGTAGGTTTTTCCCGGGAACTTCGATTTCCTCCTGTGGGTACCCTGTACCCATGAGGGATGACCCTTGGACTCCCAGGGAGAACAGCGTAGCTTAGCTGATGGGGTTATCCAGCATAAATAAAGAAACTTTACTTTAAAATCATTTTTATTGAGAGCGGATGAGTATGTGATAAACTCTTATAGAGTTTATCATTCAGATGATCACATTATCTGATGAAATCGAAGATTACAGCGACTAAAGCCAATCTGTTTTTGACGACCTTACATGGCGTTTACCACACACTAACTGTGCCAAGAAATTGTTTTTATTTCATGGCAGAAAGGCACTAACAGAGAATCATTCTAACTAACGAGAATCTTTCACGAAGGAAAACCACTGAATCATACTTGGTCATCCCTCTTTCGTTCAGTTTAGCTTTTTACACTCTGCTTCTAAGTACTAAATTTCTACTGGTTGAATGATTGCCCCAATGAATTCAAACCACTATATTACCGGCGCTACGTTGATGACTCATTTATTATATTTCGCTCTCCTGATCAAATCATTCCTTTTCTTAACTACCTTAACTCTAAACATTCGAGTATTCACTTTACTCATGGAATTGAAACCAATAATACTTTACCATTCTTAGATATCAATATTCAACACTCCGATGGTGTTTTCTCGACAACAGTTTACCGAAAACCGACATTTACCGGCCTTTCCACTAATTTTGAAAGATTTATCCCTCTCCTTTACAAGAACGGTCTTATTTACACACTGCTGTTCCGTTATTTTAATATATGATCCTCTTACACTATTTTTCATAAAGAGCTTCAAAAATTTAATGACTTAATGATGCAAAACGACTATCCGGAAGGATTTCTTGACAATTGCATTCGGATGTTTTTAGACAAAATCTTTCCCCCTCCGTCAAGGGTTCCAACAGCACCAAAACGTACCATTTTCTTTTCCCTCTCGTTTACAGGATTACACTCGATTCAAATCCGAAACCAAAGTTTGAAACTGTTTTCTTCTGCCTACCCACAGCTTCATCTCCGTTTTGTTTACTTTCATCTTTTCTCCGGTTTAAAGATCATATTCCATTTAGTTTGAGATCTCGCGCAGTTTATAAATTTCAGTGTCAATGGTGTGACTCATTGTATGTAGGCGAAACTTCTCGTCCTTTACACGCGCGTGTTTCCGAACATATGGGAATTTCGGCTCTTACTGGCAAAACTGTTACTGTGACCTCGTTATTTATCGTCTTAGCACACCAAAAAAACACCGGCCATTCCATATCGCTTAATGATTTTTCGATTTTAACCTCCTGCTCCTGTACTTCCGAACTCTTAATTCGAGAAAGTTTACTTATTCATAAACTTAATCCCTCACTTAACACAAACATTAGATCTGTTCCTTTGACTCTATTCTAACTTCTCTTCCTCTTCTATCGCATCCTCACCATCTGGTATCGTCTTCCTCTCACTATCGTTACTTCACTTCTATTTTTGTAAATAGCTTACTAAGTTTAAGCCGAGACTTTGTAATTTTATCTCACTCTGAAGATGTTGCGGTTTAGCGACGAAACGTCAGTTCATTAAATATGTCATAATATATGTCTTCGTTATGCCTCAACTTAAATACATTGTCTGGGCCATCATATTTTTAACTCGAGTTCGATTTCCGGCTGGATCATCAGTTGCTACTAAATTTCTAATTAGAACCTTAATGAACTAAACGGGACGTGCCATTACAAGAAAACCTTCTTGCAATTGACCGCCTGAAAGGTATTAAAAGTTAAAATTTTACACAACAAGATGTGTAACCCTCGATTGTTACCACTAAAAAAGTATATCTTTTTACTCGTGAAGGGCTTGTTCACGTCATTCACCTGTCACTACGAAAGCAAATGATGCGCTCCAATGAATATCAATACACTGTGCGACAATATGTTTAACAGGGCTACGATAAAAATAGTCCATGCAATCAAAAATCACCACCGCTTAATCTCGGTTAGGTATATTTCTTGCCTCGCCTTAACTAAACGTATGGTGGGTAAATTGTCAAGTACTAAGAGAACGCTACAAAGTACAAGAAAATCAAAATTTTCAGCATTTGATTCTAGTTAACGTGAGACGATTTTACTTGTCAACGACCCGGAGGAAGGAGTGCTAAGTTGATACTTATTCAATTTTAGTTTAGGTGTATGTTTTGTGTATAAGAAAACCTTGCACTTTAATTATTACCTTGTTCGTTCCAGAAACTTTTAGTCTTAAGGAGCTTGACGAACGTCCACTAGTCGTTGACTAGTACTTGAGATTTACCAAGCTCCCACATGAACTGAGTTTGTGTTCAGTATTAAGTATATCAGCTATCGATTTACCAGGCGGGAATCGTAATTTGATGATAAATATTAAAGCCCAGCATAGTATTTTAAT
>JBAHVQ010000309.1:298372-326305 GCA_036872915.1 Nanipora kamurai | reverse complement strand
ATATACAACAATGCAATGCGCGCTTTCAACTAGTCACTAGTCTTCGTAATATAATTATCATTTCCGAATCGGCGAATATAAGTAGGCAATCAAGAATATATTAGTTGGAACAATATGGTGGAGCCGTTAAGGTTCATGTCTGCATCTTCAGCCGACATACACCGGAAATACATATCCTATTTATCAAGCAAGAAGTTCTGTTTTTCTTCACATCTTTACTATTCCAAAGGTTTCACAAGATTAGAGTGGCTTCAAAATTTACATGTCCTGTCAGTGTGTGCCGTATATTATCACCACAAAAACTGACCGAACTAATAAAGGAGTACATCTACAAGAACTCTAAATTTTATAACCATACAAATTCTATTGAACATAGTTTTACATCCTGACTATGTGAATCTGCCACCTCACCGGTTGAACTTCAATGAGCTCACCACCTTATCTCAGCCAATTTTTAGCATCTGTCAAATTTGAGACAAAGCAAAACAATTAGTCATTGTTGCTATCTTACGAACCTCTTGCTGCTCACCATCCAAGACGGATACACTTGGAACAAAGGGAAGAAAAAGAACTAAAGGAACTATTGCTTGTTAATTGAAGAGGACTGAAAATTAACAAAGCCAATAATGGTTCTCCAAAGTTCTTTAGATCACGAACTCCCTCTAAGACTCTTAGAACAAGTGACCGTTACGAACAAAGCAACGACATTTGCTGGCCGAAAGACAAGCTTAGTCACGATTCGTTTTTTTTAACAACTGTTGCTTTATTTCATCGGTTGTGTACATTCTCCTAATCTTCATACTTCGTTATTCCTCTCGCCTTCCGAAGCTTTTCATTGCATAGTGTGTTTTCACTCCTTCCGTTTTTATTGTTCAATCCTGTGGGAAAATAAATAACCTACTTAGGAACAGTACAGTCAGGCAAAGTTACACCTCATCTTGGTGTAGCCCAAGACAAGGCAATTTTCGTTTGTAATAGTTCTAGTCTTAAATTACGATTATCGTTGTCGAAGTTTCTACATCAACCAAGCGGCTTACACAATCGAAATAAGGAAAAATCGTTTGCCGCAGCTTCTTTTCTGAAGGCGGAACTTCGCAGTACACTTGAAAGTTGAGTGTTCTGAGGATGTTTCAACTATTGCATTGGCTGCAACCTCCGGTTGGTCAATCGACGACTTCTATATATAGCCTTCGAAAACCTGAGTAAATTTATCTTGTTCACAATCCACTCACAGACTGGGCCTGCCAAGATAAAAAGGTATGAGATTTTGTTTCTTTTTTTTTGTCACGCAAACATCGGATTGACTCATAATAGTAGAAGGCAGCAATATGACCAGATATTGCTTTGTAGCCGAAATCGACTTGAAGTCTCTTCGGAGGAAACAATTAGAGAGGTTCTTTCTTTTTCGTAAATATAAAACAACAGTTTTCAATGCTTGTTTAACAATGAAGTTCAAAGGCATTTGTAAGGTGTAGTTTTTGATATTTGGTTTGCGAGTAATATAAATCAAGTTGCAGAATTCATGGTCGATATTATCGACGTGGCAGGGTGGCGAACGGGAATGTAGGTGTGAACGATCAGGCAAAAGCTCTCTCTCTCAATATCCAACCGAGACCTTTGCCTTTTTGGAAACTGCCTAGATACCTCATTCACGCCGTATATTAAACCTGCATGGTAGTCCAATGGTAGTTCGAAAAAAACAGAGTGCAGCTTCGGAAATTTATATACGAAATAGATAAAGTTCAATTATGATGTAGTGTTTACGTTTTTTTCCATTTTAAGAAGTCTGTTGGAAATAAAATTCGAACAAGTGACTTAATTGTCTCCACCACAAAACTTTGCTTAACCCAGCATCAGAGTGGTGCAGGGCACTTTTAGCTTTTCTACAATTGCAATTAACCACCCAAATCGTTTCCGACATTCCTACAAAGCTATACACACACGATCTTAAGTGGTTATATATTCTGTTTCCAGTTTATCATCATCATTACTTTTGTTGTCGTGTTAGGTCGTTCATTTACAGTGGGCCCTTACTACAAACATCAATTATGTACAAAGTTGACCACAAGGCATATACATTTTGCACGACTCGCGAATTATTTTCCTCATGGTAGTAGCCTAGTCAACACAACTACCTTGCCATTTCACATGATGTCAACTACCCTGCCATCAACTACCCCGGAATTTCAACGTATGAGTTGATAATGAGGTCAATTTTGTACACGATGTGCATGTGAGGGCTTAGTGCGATCACGAACAATATGTAGATGTTTCTCAAACTCGTTTCTTCTTCTTGCATGAGTTTCTGTTCACGAAAGTTCTTAAAATTAATAGCTGAGTCCAAGCCTTAGACAACTGGGCATATTTGCGCTCTCAAATCTGTGTAATTGGATACGCAAAGTTTGTCGTATTGTTTCCAAATATTAGCTACTTTCTTAACCCGCTCTTCTATATAAGGCAGGAAATACCAAGTATCCCCTTCTTGTCAACATACTCAGTAGGCAGGTTTGGTCATCTGTGGGTGGGAGAAATACAGGCTTTCCTTTCAAAATCCCACTGCTAATGATGGGTAATTATTTTCATATTTTAAATTTGATGATTTAGTTTATTTACTGCATACCGGTACTTTCCCCTTCAAAGCAGGTATATAAGCAACATAAATAACAAGCAACCAAGGGCTCATAAGAGTATTTAGAGCACTTATCAGGGGTTGGTTGTTCGAAGGCCGTATAATTTTATTCGATGGATAAGTTTTAGCCAGTAGATATATTTTCTGTACATTATATAGTGCTAACAGAAAAACATAATCGACGAATCGGTTGTTCAAAGCATGGGTATTATTATTCAATCGCTATTTCTTCTCTGATAAATACCCAACGCACACAAAATTGATCACCTGGATAGGACTTATCCATCGGATAAGTTATCCAGGGTTCGAACAACTGACACCAGGTTTCTAGAACCTTTCCCAACATTCTCAGGTCTTCTTGATAAGTTCTGTTATTAAACCATTTGTCAAATCGCTTTGTTCCAAGAATTCCTCCTCGCCTGATTTCGATTATCATCTTCATTAATTATCATCATCATCTTTATCATTACTCCCTGTCACAGAGCTATGATGGCAATAATGGAGTTACTCAAATGACCTTGGGTATACGCAGGGCCATATCAAGGATCTTTGCGGTCCCTAATCAGCTTGTATTTTGGAGGACGTTGATCTGGCACAAAAACTGAATTCTTTCCAGCCACTCGGTAAGGTTATTGGTGATTTTCCTAAAGTATACCAACCACCACAGAGTTGAATATTATTTCTTCACTTCTTGATAGTTTTTTATCTTCTTTTTTCACTATATAAATCAGTTTGCTACCGTATGGGCAAGTAAACAAAATGATCCAGCACTTGATATTTGTCTATCGGCATCATCAATTACAATTTTGTTATTGTTGTTATAATATATTGTTCTTCACCATCCTATTCTGGCAAAGATAATAAATACTCTTTGCATTGTGAAAGCGTTTGACAGCATGATATGCATTAACGTAATACTTTCACATGCTTACATCATGACGTCTACGGCTAATGAACTACAAGGAAAAGATTCTTCGGAGTATTAGGATGCTGGCCTTCACACTTTTGGTTTCGTTTATAAATTGTATTGTATGGGCTGTTGCTTCTCGTTTGGCTTTTACGTAAACTCGTCAAAATACTGAAAAAGGGCTTTGTTTTGGCGAAAAATACTTTTCATAAGATGATTATTAATGGCATTTACAAACGATGCCACGAATGTGTCAAGGAGATCTTAGGTAAATAATAAGGGTTAATTATGGATCTCGTCGTCTGCTATTTTATTTACTGAAATCGAGACGGGTATGTTGGAATCTATCGTCCAAGTTCAGACTGATTCCTTTCTAAGTCTCTAACGTACGTTTTCAATAGTGGTCTCAATTAGTTCCTCGAGATTGCTTTTGCTCTATCATTCACTCTCATAATTTAAATTCTTGAACTTGTCATCTATTAATAAAATGGCTCGACCCTTACTTGTCCGGGCAAGTAAGAGCCAACTCATTATCGTCTGATAATACAATGGTATAAATCCAACTGTGATCGCATCAATGGGTCACCACTACTCAAACACGCCACAAAAGTACTCACAGTGAGCACATTTTGCGATGAATGTGGCTCGACAATATTGGTAACATTTTGAAAGCCATCTTGGGGAACTTTCCGGTTTCGAGACGCCACGGTTCTTAACACTCAAAGTATTTACGAATTCCTTTGTATCGTTTTTAAGTGTCATATTTCACCACCCGGGGTCATTTCTTAGCAACGTCAGGTATTTACAAGTGCTGTGTGAACATTCGCCATCTGAGTCCTGAAAGTTGCGTCTCTGCCGTATTGCGGGGGGGGCATGATGCCATCTCCCTACTGTGTCGTATTTGAATGTTGTACCTATGTTAGACCATATACGTTTATTACTCTATAACTATTTTACATCATAGAAGAAAATGTGTCATAAGATGAATAAATCACCAAACTTAATTCAGACCCACGGCGTTTTCGACCTTCACGATTGGTCGTTGCCCCCCGTGATTAAAGTCCTGGCTACTTAGTTAGTGATGTCATTTGAACTCTTAAGGGAATTCCAAGCTCTGAAACGTAACAACCGCTGACCGTGATATGAACAACTGCTTCTACGTCAAACCTTCTCCACCAAAAAACAAAGAAGTTTCTCTTGAATAAATGAAACTAGGTCCTCTTCCATCACATTTCCCACCAGCCTTCCCTGGGAAACCTCAATTCAAGACTTCGCTGCTTTTAGTATAGGAAGATGTGTTAAACTGTCTTCGCCAACATCTTGAGAAAATATAAACAGAATTTTATCCTATCAGTTTGGGTTATGTAACATAGAACAAAAAATTCCTTCCAAAGGTAATTGGATGAAGCGACTACAAGATTAATTTTAAAAATGGCGTAATAGTATCGTCTCGGCCGAACCTTTGATTGCTAACTTGCGTACGATTTACACACTATCCAAAACCTTGACGTAACAGATCTTATTACCAAAGTACAAAGATTGCTGGTGACTAATCTTCTTTTATCATGGAGTTCCGCGTCATAATGCATGGATTGCGCCGTTTAAGGCTTAAATTTTTCGACATAAAGAATTCGTTCCCTATTATTACTCCGGCAGTTATCATCGTCTCTGATATTAACGATAAGAATTTAGAAAAGGACACTCGTTTCTGCTTTTCCTTGTCCAAAACCTTTTCCTAATGGTTCAGGAAGAAGATCGAAATATTCAAGTACTTAATACTTTAGACCAAAGCTTAAGCTTGACGTTCTCAACTAGAAAGGAGTTCTGCCTTTAATGCCTTCGTATACTATATTTCCTCTCTTCTGTTCATCTCCATATGTGGCTTGTTGACTTTTTTCTACGAGTGGGAAGCATGTGTGCATAAGTAACATGCTTCCATTGCCAGTTACATGAATCTGATACAAAGCTCTCACTCACTTGACAACTGACAAGGAAACCAGGAACGTTTGATCCGACTGACCCACATAAAAACACTCAGGAACTACTCAAGAAAAAAGCGTCAGAGATAAGATGCCACGGAGTGTCTTTTGTTTCAGTGCTCCGAGCTCAAAACATAGATTGTAGACACGAAGACTGACCGAGTGGAACAGATCACAGGCTGTACCGGTTAAGGTCAACCATCGTAACATTCTGATGAGATTTTCATGAATTAAAGTTACAGCTGCTTTTCCACCGCTTTTTATCTCAACTCTTTTCAAATTCTATCCAACCCGAGTTATTCTTCTGAAACTCAACAATGATTGAGTCATCAATAATTCATAAGAAAATTTCAAAAGAAGTTAATGTTTAAACATAATCTGTTAATATGTTACAGAACTGATTAATAAAACACGAACTCTTACAAGACACCGATATTGCCTTTTACGTGAGTTTTCCATAATAAACCAATTGATATTTGGCTATTCTATCTATTGCAAACTTTTTAAAATCTTCCAAGGATGTGACTTAAAGCAGGTTATAGAAGTAATTTACAAAATTCGTGTCCGTTCTTTCAAACACTCTGCTTCGTAATGCGTCGGTATATATCTCAATACAGAAAAGTAACTCGTTTATAAATTGTACCAGAAATATTCACCAAGAATTCATGAAGAAATAAGAAAAGTGACAGTTAACACAGTTAGTAATTGTTAGCAAAATGGTTCGCGAGTTTAATGCTACATTGAAAAAA
The DNA here is from genome assembly GCA_036872915.1 of Nanipora kamurai. Lineage (NCBI taxonomy): Eukaryota > Metazoa > Cnidaria > Anthozoa > Scleralcyonacea > Helioporidae > Nanipora > Nanipora kamurai. Next base: position 320,041 of record JBAHVQ010000309.1, on the reverse strand, counting down.
CGACGGTAAATATACAAATTAATTGATCAGGATTACAATGTCCCACATTTCTTGATTTTTTTCGTTTTCCATCTGCCAAACATTTGGTTTGTTTAATGTTTTACTTGAGGTCGGTATCTGAAATTAAAATTTTAGCTGGAAATTTTAATTACAAACAATGAACCGAAAGCCTTCTGCATGATTTAACGGAAGACCAACTATGGAAAATCCAGCCCATACAGGGATTTTGTTATTTAACTTGCACTTGAAATTTACCTCAACGATTTTCTCATACAAATAATTGAATGTATATCGAATATTAATCTTAATTGACCAAATTCATTGATCCTCATTACCTCGCTTCCACAACATACAACCAGTTGAGCACTTTTCCAGATTCTGAGTATTGTGGATTCAACTCACGCTACTAAGCTTTGAAGCTGTATTTTTCGCAACTGCTCTCAGTTAGATCTGGTAAAAGGGATTTCGCTCCATTTCTTGCACTCGAGATTTCGCATATCTCAATTTTATCATGTATATAATCGAGTGTAACTACCCATAATAGTCATAAGAAGCGTCGAATTGCTTGTTCGCCGATTCGTTTGTGTCGATTTAAGTCATAATCACAGCGTTGATGCAAAACGAAAGTAAGTAAAAACCATGGCCTCAAGTCATCTATTTATGCTAAGGCTTTGAATACACTGTGTGTAGCATTGCGGGAAATATAATTGGTGGAACAAAGTGACAAACTTTGATCGAACAAAATACTTTGGACTGACGCGTTCCACCAAGGATATGATAAACGTTCAAAAAATGTTGTATCCAGCAACGTAAAGTTGCTCCAGTGAGGTATTGGTCGACAGCTTGTTCAGGGCTTGCTGGCTAAACTAAGAACACAATGCCTCTCTTTCGTGTCAGTGGGTTCTCAAACTAATCAGCAAAAACATCTGTTCTGTACATTTTGCAAAAACCATTCCCCTAATCTTGAGAAATAGTCTACCACCCATGCAGCTGATCTTTTAGAATACTATGGCGTTTGTTAAATTTCGAAACACTCTCGAATGCTTGCATGTTTGCAACTAGGCCTGGTGAACGAACCTTCTGGACTGCCGTTGTTAATTAACTATTAACTATAGTTGAGCTATCAGTGGCAATTCTATGTCTACGCGTCCATTGTAAATGAATCTGAAACTTCAAACAGTAAAACTGAAAAATACTGGAAAAAGAATTCTAGAAACTCCGAACATAACTGGATAAATAAATTACATCTCAGTATTCTGAAAAATTATACCTTAACGACCGGTGGTATTAACACTTCAATTTCTAATGAAACGAGAGGGGGTTGGGAAACAGCAGGATGTAAAGGAACTTGAATTGAGTGCACAACGACCTCCAAGAAGGAGGTATCAGCTTAACCAATCCATTTGTTTATTTATTTATTGATTGATTGATTGATTTTATTTATTAATCATTTAAAGGGGATGACATCTTTACCTACAAGGGTATTATCAACGATGGTCCTATATCACACATATAGGTGATGATCACATTTAGGGGCTTAACTCTTTATTGTCGTGGCTTTCAGGAGGTCTTCTTGTGACGAGTAAAATCGTCTGGAGTTAGCCAAGTAAAATTAATCAGTTTTCAGATGGCAAACGTGGCCAAGAAAGGGTTAAGAGCCTTTTAGAATAACACTTAAAAAAATCTTCACTTTGTGAACTTAGTTTCACTGCTACACTAGATGATTAAAGATTACCATGGTTGATGCTGTGCCAACAAACTCTGTGCCGTGATTACACCAAACCTAATTAACTAGGCGTCCACAGACCCTCATTTTTCAATAGGTTGTAGTTGAAAACACCGGCACGTAATGCAAATTTACTATCCTCTAAATCGTGTGATAACATTTTAGTCCAGTTGTCATTAAGGGAGCATGCTCGAAAATTGAAAAAGAACAACTGACTTTGACACCAGGGCGGAAGTTGTATAAGCTCAAAGGGATACCACTGTATTGTAAAGTTTTGAGTGTCTCTTTAAAGTTCAAAATTAATGGAAATAGTATAGCATACCCACAATAGCAAACAAATTTTAAAGTGTACCTACATCATACGTCCACTTATGATCTTACTCAAAAGTACCTTTGAAATGAGAACGAACAGTGTTCGTACTTTGTCAATATCTCATCTCGTTCCAGAGATATTCAGGTTTTTGGAAGATGCAAAGTAAGGGCCTTATGATGTCATTTTTTCCACAAGAACTAAATAAAATTTACAAAGCTATGAATATCTCTGGAAATAAAAGGCAAAAATTGTGTAATCTTTGCATGTCTAATAAATAAAACACAGTCGATGCGCGACTTTCGTTGTTGCCATGAAAACCGATCGGTCTCAGACCCCTTTAAACTTAAAACACAAACTATAATACCTACGTAAGCTCGAATCTTCAGATCTACCCGCTAGAGTGGACACTTTTTTGCCGGCGGAGAAATAAGCAAATTTTATTTTATGATCGGAGGGCACCAGTCGAACCTTCTGAAGGTTGCGGCTTCGATTCCCATGTAGGGTTTCAGGCGGTCGCGGGTTAAATTTCCGTCTGGGGCTCAAAAATCGTTTTCCTGAGATTACAAGCTTGATGAAAGTTCCTTGGTCATCTGACATACTCACATGAACAAGATTTGTGTTCAGCATTCGATGTTTCCATTATTATTATTACCATATCGTGACTTCTGCTTGGGCAGTACATACGACGAACCTGCACCTTAGCTCACCATCTGAGTCTTGGTAGCTCAATGGTTACAAAGTCTCACCGGTCATCAGAAGGTTGCGGGTTCGATTTCCGTCTTGGGCCCAGAAATCGTTTTTGTGAGAAAACGAACTTGATGAACGTTTGCTTGTCGTCCGAATGACATAACTTGCAAAATTGTGTTTGTTTAAACGTGACATTTTACTACGACGACGGGCCTTCCCTTGAAACGCCAGCATACTCTATCTTACGTTTTCGCTAGTTTCCAAACCCTTTTGGCTTTCAACGCTTCGTTTCATGCTGGCTGCGCGGTATGGTAACATTTTGCGTCCACAGGATAGGGTATCTGTGGCGCTATGTTGTCGACGATGTGGATTTTTATTACATGGTTGACATTTGTTATGTAACTTAATGGGAAAACAGAGATAAGAAAAACTGACCTTTTCGAAAGGCAAAAGCTTTTTTGGTGTCAGAAGTACATTTTGCTTCATACCTGACACCGAGGCATCGGGCAGAAACAAGGAAGGGACTGCACACGTTTCTTATGGTGACTAGGATGAGTTCAACTGTAACCTTGAGTGGCATTGTTTTTCCTCTTTGCTTTTGGCATGGTAAGAATTTCGATTTTGATTATGACTATACAAGTCGGTGGTCATCACAATGACAAAAGGAATACGATTGTCGTTCTTCAACAAGCAATTACGTTTACCATGGTGACTATTCACTCGTGTTTCCACTGCAATTCAACCAAAGGTTTGTCTGCTTCAATTTATTCCTTCAACCCCTTTCACGTTTGTGGAAACTTGACTCGCAAAAAAGAATGTTGGTTCCAATCAGATGACAAACTCACTAATCGTTTTTCCGCTTTTGTTTCCAGCAGATTAAAAACAAAATAATTATTCATTAGCTTGTATAAACAGACTCAAGAGCTTTGGGAATTCAATCAAGAGCGAACATGTTTAGAACGGTTTCTGAAAGTTACTCCGTTCTCCTCGTCGTATGAATAAAAATGATAAGTGGTCTGGAAATGCAAGCTAAAATTAAACGAATTTATATTTCGGATTAAACGGATTTTACTTTCGATACAGCTCTTTCCAGTCAGTAGGCAACGGATCATTGATCAAACATAATATGAAAGAGTTACCAACAGGGCATACTCATGACGTTTTAACTCGTCTGTCAATATTTATCAGCGGGATTCAAAATTATGTTACAGAAGACATCGGTTGCGACTTAATGTATGACGTGAACCTCTAACAGAATTTCAAAAACAAATTGTAAAGTCGAGGAGCCATTAAATCGTGAGACAGAAGTAATCAAGCTGCCCTAGCAACGTCCACCTTGGTCCATCGAGGTACTTAATATTTTGCTTTCTGTAACATATTGCATAACTCAAAACGCCGTAACTTCAAGCCGGCGAAATAGCCATACTAAAAACACTCCGGGAATTTCTCGTTTTCGTAAAACACAGAAACGCATCATTCTGGCTACCAAATGGCGCACTGTCTAACTTAAGCCACCTGTCGTTACTGAGCTTGTCCAATCGCTTTGCCTTGTGATCATTTTTAAGTCATACATGTTGAAGAAGCACATCAGACTGTATTGCGCCGTTCAAACAGTTTCCTACGCTAGGGTATAGAATTTGCCGAGAATTAAGAATAAGAACGTTTTAGTGGTAAGTATGCAAAAACTTAAGGCGAATTGTGTGTAAAGTTTTTACGGTTTTTAACTATAATTGCGTTTCGATACGGCGTTTGTTTTCACTAAATTCAACTCCTTGTTTCCACCGGTTGAAGGTGAATATATATGCCAACATGGGAACAAGAAAGACACAATACTGAGTTCATTTTCGACAATATCAAAGTGGTTACTTCGTTTCTGTTAGGTTAACTCTCTGCTGAAGTAAAAGCGAGATGTTTTAGTGAGGACGAAATATTTCCGACGTCATTTTATTATGCGACATAAAAAATCGGCATGAAAACTTATGCAAATCAGTTGTAAAATTGCACTGGAATGAGAAGCACAGAATATAGATGTTCGTTCCACGCCTAAGCCTTGTTAATCAAATTTATTCTTTTAATTTCAGTTCAGACGAGAAATTGAACAGTCGAGTCCGCGAATTCTGATGGCGAAGTTACGTGGATCAACTACGATGCTAAGTCTATGGCTTATCTTTCTTTGTACCGGCTTCGCAGTCTTAACAGGTATACCAATTTTAAACCTTAGCTTATTGTTGGTTAGATTTAGAGAGAGATATCCCAGATAAGTCCATCAACCGACGTCCTTTAAAAACATGACAACATTTAGGAATGAAAACGAGAAAGTGGTTTAAGTTGTGAACCACCAGATGATGTTTTCGGCTCGGTAAAATATTAGAACTTGCAATGAATGTTTTAGCATAACAATCGCTTCGCGACATGAAACAACGTCCAGCTGTCCTGTTCTTTGCTCAGTAATGCGTCGGCGTTTTGTGTACTATAAAAAGATACGATTGGGCTGACACGAAATGGTTTAAAATGTGCTGAAGGCTGGTCAGGTTGGCAACGTGTCGTGGGTGGGTGAAGAAAAAGAAATAGAACCTTTAGGCATTGCGGCAAACTGGTTTTTTAATACTTCAACAGAGCATAATTCTCTAACCTTCTTTTACTTTCATATTTGTTAAATTGGTTACCTGTACTAGACAACATTTCCAATTTGTTGAAATGTCAGTTACTATTGAAATGTATGCTATGCGTGAAGTCAACTATTATCCAAAAAATAGAGGCCTTGTACAGGAACTACTTTCTCGTTATCGAGGCATAAATCCTCGAGTAAACGAGAAACCACAAGTCACAACAAGCCAGCTAGGTCTAGAGCCATGGCTAAACCAAAACGTAATTCGATGCCAAGTGAAGAAAACCTTTCAAACTTGCATCCATACTTCAACTAGTTCAAGCTTTCTGGAATTGTATGCAAGTTTATGGCCAAACAACAGGAAGTTTGAAACATGCAGGATTTGACATTTTGTTCAACCAAGAATTGACATTAGTTTACCATCGTCTTTAAAATAATCAGCACTCTTCAGATAACTTGAGGAGGGTTCTCTCATATTTGCATAGAGCGAGTTTTACGAGGAAAATTCGACTTTATTTATTTAATTTTGAGTACACACTCTATTCTTGGATTTGCATTCATTCTGTTCATCGAGTAATGCTTTACTCAAAAAAGTATAGGTCTTAAGATTTCAGGTCTAGAACATTGCATAAAATATTCTTGTTATACAACGTCAACGCAAATGTGCATGACAATGATGAGACATGCAAAGGAAGTCTGGCGAAAAGGTTATAAAACTGTCGAAACTTAAAGCAGAAAGTTATTACGTTTCCAGCAAGAGGTCTTCATGAGAGAGTGAAACGTTGCTTTACTCTATGAAGAAGGCGTTCCCTCGAAAACTCTCTGCTTTAACTTTCGGCCGTTTTTCAACCTTTGGGCATCTAAACACTAAAATAGTCGGACATGAATCCTTAGGCCAGCGAGAATGTAAATCGCAACAGGTTTTGACTTACGTCCGCTTACCACGACTTGCTGCAAGATTTCAATTTTCATTGAAGTTTACCACAACTGGTATTGCCTTCCGTCCAGATTTGGCCACTAATGCACATTATCGCCAGTTTGCTGAAGTGAAAACTGTCTTAATGTAAATGGTTTCAACCTAAGAGTACCATTAGGAATTGGTTGTTGATGTTTCTGGTTGTTGTAGTCATGAGAAAGATGATCAGTGTTTGTCATACGGCAGCCTTGGTGGAGGTCATTTGATAACAATAGTCTTTTTAAACACTAAAACAACCTGGTTGACCAACAACCAAATCCTGCTTATACTGTATTATCGTTGGCTAATTTAAGGTGGTTTTGTTTGTATTTTGCATGTTATCAAACTTTGGTATAGGTATCTTTTTGTAGCGTTTTAATAAACTTGTCAAATTTTCTAATAAATTAGAGAATTAAGGCGCCAAACTTGCATAAAATGGAATCATTTGAGGTTGTTTTATAAGAGAGAAAATAAGCGGTGGCTGAAATAAACCACGAATAATGCATTTACTCAAATATTTTCACGACTCATGATCAACTTCGGCTACTTTTTTTCGTCGTGAACAGCCTTGCTGTGCTTCAGTCCTTTTATACTCATATACGAGTGTTTACAGCTATTGTTATCCTCGGCTTGTCTTCTCTTCTCTTCTCTTAAAAATTTTTATTCAGTCAGAGGGGGAGAAGCGTTGCTCATTGCAAGAGATAATCCCTTTTATGACAAGTTAGGGATTCAATTGAAATCAACTAAAATGCCGCAATAATTAAGAAAAGAATCCTACGGAAGGAGCGTTCGTATATAAGGCCTCACTGATTCCTCCTCCAGTCTGGCCCAGGAATCACTGGCGGCCAGTCTTGACATGGATGGTCTTGATTAGGTCCCGTTTACATGAGCCCGGAACGAAGTCAGACCGGGACGAAAAAGTGCTCAGATCAGTCGAAAGGAATTCCGATAGTTGGACAGATACGGCTATCATCAGACCGGGCGAACGTGGATCGGTACGAGATTTTCTCGATGTAAACACAGTTAAATTATCTTCAGACAGGTCAGTGACTGAGCAAAACGTACATGTTTGCAAGAGCTTGTGAAAAAATTCATCCCGGTCTCTTGTAAACATTTCAACAATTTCCATTCTCATTGCAGTCTGATCTCGTGCTGGACTCATGTAAGCGGAGCCTTTGTTTCACCTATATGCTTGCTCTTTGGATACACCGAGTATTCACTCACTTTTACGTTAATCTCAAGATTCGAGTTAATTTGAGTTTGATTTAGGCTTTTTTCTTACTTAAATTTTATTTAAGTTCAGTTTCACTTAGTGACATAAGTATGGAAATAACGACATATATACACAATCACGCATTGAGTACTTCATGGTAGTTTAAACCCTTTGTACTTTGAAAACACTATGAGTTAAATTACCCGTGAAATGCTTACATCGCCCGCATACGTCGTTACGCTTATGTTTATGTCGCTAGTGACAACTAAATTTTACATTTTAAAACAACTCAAACCTAAAAAGCCAACCCTCCTCTAAGAGGTCAAACTCCTCTATGCTGACGATATCTGTGTGCCTCGCCATTAGGTCAGTCTCATGTAAACCCCCCGAATAAAGCGTTTTCGCCTGACGTCATAGACGCCATGTTGTCGTTGCTTAGCAAAAGAATTTTAATAATCTTTACCCCATCTCTGCTCCTCCCCTATATCCCCCTCACCATGGAAGTGAGTTCACTGAAGCAGAGTCTTTATATTGTCCCACTCACACCGATACTCCTAGATTAGCTCGTACTGTGGATGTGTTACCTTTTCGTGTATACTAGCAACAAATTTCAATTGCCTTTATAATCTCAGAAGAGTTATCTACGATCCTGACGGGAATTGAACCCGTAACCTTATGATCTCCGCTGAGATGTTCTAACCATTAAGCTGCATGTACTCAGAAGGTAGAGCGAAGGTTACTATTTATAAAGCTTCGTAGTTGCCATTTGTACTGCTAACTGCAGTCTCGACAAGTGATGTAGTCCGCATCAGATTTACAATTTGGGGAGATGCCGTTCGGCATGTGGTAGGTTGGTGTGTGTACAGTAGATCACAATGGCGCATGTTCATGAAGTTTTTTGAGTTTATAAGCTTGATGAGTACGGGCAATTTCAATCTACACACCAAGTTACCACATGCTGCATGCAGAACATTTGATTATGTAATTAAATTATGAAAGACTTTGCAGTGGTTGTATACCATCTGCATCATGCAATATTAATATAGTTTATGAATCCATATTTTCATGTTCCGGAGGTCACAGTTTAGTTTCATCGAAGCCACGTTGTAAGACTAGGCCCCGTTATTCAAAGGATGATTACCGGTAATCCTGGGTCAGATCTAATCGGCTCTTTTGTTCGACATGTTCTGTCGGGTAATTTTAGTTAAAACATTTTTGGATAAAATATTTCAATGTTTATAGGATACACAAACGTAAAACTTTTGACATTCTTTCCTACATTAGCAGTATGTCATCCACAAAGTTCTCTCTGACCCTGGGTTAAGCTAATCACCCTTTTAACAACCGAGCCCTTTGCGCTAAAGTCTACATCAGGGCGTAGGGTTAGGATCGAATGACATTTGTATGCGATGGGTTTAGTATCAAATGCCATCTTTATTTTACGGTTTTACGGCTTTCTGCCGCAGGTTTTTGAAGTTTGGAATATCGAGAGGGAGTTGATCCTAGATCCCCCCGTGGCTTAGCCGGCATAGTGGGCATATTTATAGATTTCTATATTGGTCGATGTTGTGCGGGATGTGGCTGCTTGGTGTATTTGGATCCAAATTGTGCATGCTCCTCAAGTTTGTCAACTCAGAAAAGTTATCTGAGCTCCTGACGAAAATGGAATCCGTAATCTTTTGATCTCCCGTGAGATGCTCTAACCATTGAGCTTCATGGACTTAGATGGAAGAACGAAGGTTACTATGTGTGCTTAAAGTTTATTCATTACTTTTATTTTACTTTTCAGATGCTTTTCCAAGTGAACCGTATTTGCTCTACTCAAACATGACAAACATCGGTGCTATTGATTTGAATAATCTCGCACGAAGTAACGTGATTGCCAAATTGACGAGTGTGGTGGCCTTGGATGTAGACAGCATCACGAAAAAAATATATTACGGTGAGCACAGTCTTGGAGAAATGTATCGGATGGACATGGACGGAAATAATAGAGAGCTCATTTTGCGTGATGTCGGTAGGGTAGAGGGGATAGCGATTGACTGGGTCGGGCGTTCAGTATACTGGACTTCGTACACTTCCGAAAAAATTGAAGTCGCAACATTGGATGGTAAGAACCGAAAGGTTTTGTTAAGCACTGGTTTGGAGTTTCCGAGAGGAATGGCATTGGATCCAATGGAAGGGTAAGTATAGACTGGAAATGCTAACATGACATTTTGGTTATGGCCCAAGTTCTCGGAAACAAAGAACGCCGTATAGTTACGTATCCAACAATATGACCAGGATCTTAATGAACAATTACGAGACTTAAGAAACAATGAGATGAGCAAAGTAACGATAACTTCACGAAAGTAACAATAACGTGACTAACATAACTATAAGCGAACTAAAGTAGCAATCAGTTGCCTAATATGTTTTCATTTGATATGTTTAAAGTTTGATTCAATCTCACCCAATTTCACTCGTTTCTTTTACTTCCAAGTTTCGTTAAATAAACGTTACCGTAAACCGTATTCGTGGTTATTAGAAAAAATACCGCTCATTCAGAAAATTTCACGTGTCAGGAACTACAAATATTTGGAAAAAAGCAAGAGTGTTTTATCGGATATAAAACTCGAGGCGACAGCCGAGTGTTGTAGATTCTGTAAAACGCGAACTACGAGTTTTTTAAATGGCTTCGAAAACGAACCCCTCAAAACGCTAATTCACAACGCTAGTTTGAAAATTAAAGTTATCTAAGACGAGAAACTTCGAGAAAATCAAGCGTGTCTTTGTCACATATAAATATACGACACGGTTATAATTTTCCTTTGTGTTTTCCTCTTAAATCATTAATTAGTTTTTGAATTCTAGTCAGAATTCCACCTATTTCTAGTAATTCCATCTCATCTAGTAAAGATGAGATGGAATTAATAGAAAATAACTGTTGTTCTCAAAGTGAATAACGAAAAATCGCGCGTCCTCAAGTCTTCTCGAATAGTGTTACTTCTTATGCAAGTATATTTTAATTTGACCAATGAAATTTCTCATTTGTGGTGTTTTACATTTTGAACGTTTTTCACATTTTTATTTTAACGTATAATTTAACTTCACATGTTCAGCACATGTCTTGTACATGAGGTTCACATGTGGTTTACGTGACCTAGGAAATATTTTTCACTTGTGTTGTTTTACATTTTAAAAGTTTTTCACACGTTTATTTCAACGCATAACTAATTTTAACGAATAAGTTTATTTTAACTTCACATGTTCAGCACATGTCTTTCACATGAGGTGCACGTGTGGTTTACATGTGATCACATGTGAAACAACCTCACATGTTGCAATTTGGCATTTAAATCTGACATTTGGAATACTCAGAAGGGGAATCCCGGATTAAGCTATTTATTTTTTTGTTTATTTATTCAAGTTTTCTCTTCTGGACTGACTGGGGAAGTACTCCTGCTCTTGAACGTTCTACCTTATCAGGAGGCAATAGAACTGCCCTAATTACAAACGACATTTACTGGCCAAATGGCATAACACTCGACTACGGAAAAAAACGAATCTTCTGGATTGACGCTTTCCATGATACCATAAGCTCTGCGGATTACAATGGTGGACAGAGGACCAAAATCTTTGAAGATACTTCCTTAGCAGTTTCAGGACTCCATGGATTTGATATAGATTTTATAGGAGATATCTTGTATTGGAGTGACTGGAGCTCAAACAGAATTTTCGGCCTTAAACAAACCAAACCTAACGCAACGATATTTAGAAATATTAGCATTCCATCAAGCAGGCCCAACAAAGGCATCATGGGTATTGTCATCGTGAATTCCACAAGACAACCAAAAGGTTACTGTGTTTAAGTATACAATTAATTGATTTCTAGCATAATAATTGAATTATCAACTTTAATCAACTATAACTTTTCTATTCTGTTTTTGTGTGGCTGTGACCGCCTAAAGTCATCTTGTCATTAAGCACACCTTTGAACTCTTTTATCTTGTGGTGCTCAAATCAACTGAGTTATCTGCAATTCCAAATCATTGACGAAACACTCATTTTAGCTAATTATTTGTAATTGGAATACACATGCTTATATCACTTCTTTGGTTGTCAACATTTCAAACCCAATCTTCGTCAGCTTTTGGCCTGATTAATTTTTGACATTATTTTCGGGAGAATATTGCTTTTCGTGAGTGTTTTCGGCGCTGAGGTGTTCACTTATTTTGATTTACTTTTGCCGTGTGCTTGAAAATGTGAGAACTCTTGATGTCCACATTTCTCAGATGCCTGCACAATGGTAGTACATGCGTCTTTCAACTATGTGACTAGGGTTCGATTCCAGCTCCTTATTGTTGTCTGATTAATTTACTTTCGCTACATGTGAGAAGAGTGTTGTCCAGTTTGACTCTACCATTGGCCATACGCCTTTACAAAATAACGTTTATGGGGACTCCAAAAACCCGTTTGGAAAACGCTACAGCATTATGAAAATAGGATTGGTCGTAGGCAGTATAAAGACAACCTAGAAAGCTAAAAAGTTGATAAACTGCCAAACTTATGTTGAAAAATTCTGAAAATGGACTTTTTTAACAAATGTTACCGCGTTAGACGGATCATGTCCGGTGAAAAACGAAAGCAAAATTAAACTTCAAAATGTTTCTGTTGACGACCACGAAGAAGAAATTAGATGACATATTGCCTAACCTTTCTTATTGTATATGTACACTAAACGGGCACGTATTAATCCTGCCGCCTTCGTTACTTTGATGGATAGTAATCATTGAAAATGAGTAATTCAATAAACATTGGTTCCCGTCTTCGTTATAGTTCCTAACCGATGCAGTCCAAATAATGGAGGTTGTGAACAACTTTGTTTACTTGAGCCTAATGGCCGTAGTTGTGCATGCAAGACTGGATTCGCACTCGCAAAAGATGGAAAAACGTGCAACTATGCCTTTAAGGATGGTATGTCTCTTCGAGACATAATAAACTTTTTATGTTTTGTCGTTATCTTCAAATTTTTGTTTTTACTTAGAAGTGAATGGGGTTATCGGTGGAGGGGTAATCTTGTGCGGTGACGAGGTGTAGCTTGGTATAGTGCAAAGAACTGTGGGTATAGTAGGCCAGTGGTGCTGGGTGATGGGGTACAGGGGAGCTGCGGTGTAATGAGGAATCGTGCAGTGCGACGAGGTTTAGCTTGGTATAGTATCTGATATGATTGGGTGGTGTGTCGTGTGGTGTCGTGTGATGAGGTATGCCTAGTGTGGTAATGTTGTTTGGCCTGATCGGTATGATATGCTTGTGGTAGATAGTGTGGTAGGTAAGATGTAATGAGGTGAGAAATGGTACGAATAGGTTTGGGGTGGTGGTGTCTAATATGATTGGGAGGTGTAGAATGTGATGTGACGTGGTGTAATTGGGGTAGGTGGTGTGGTGTGGTGGTGTAAAGTCGTGAAGTGCGGTTTAATGTAGTTGTGTTGTAATGTGGTGTGGTTTTTGGGTGGTGGGTCGTTTATTTTAGGATGTAAGGTAATATGTACTGAGGTGTGGCAATGTGCCATATCATGTTATGTGGTGTGGTGGGGTTGTGTGGTGTAGTTAGGTGGGATGGGATGGTGGGAAGTGTTGTGGTGTGTGACGTGATGAGGTGCGATCTGGTCTGAAAAAGTGTGGTAAATATGACCTGTGAGATTTAAGGATAGTAATTGCCACAAATCAAGATCGTACTAATTGCAACTTCTAAAAACAAAAACTGCAGCCACCTTAAGTTCTTATCTTCTTCACTACTTAAAAAAGAACAACGTTAATTTTAACAACTCGCTATTATTCCTTCCAGAGTTTATCATTTTTGCGGATGGCGGAGCGGGAAAAATTTATCAATTCGAGACCGGCGATAACGCCAGTCCAGTTCCCATTCCATTTGGTAAGGGGGCTAACATAACCCGACCAGTTGCTCTGGATTACGACCCAGTGGAAGACAGAGTATACTGGACTGACGTCACTCTCCGAATCATCAGCAGAGCTTTCAGAAATGGTTCGTCGTTTGAAACGCTCATCACCGATAGAGTCGGAGTCGCCGATGGACTGACTATTGACTTGGCCGGCCGTAATTTATACTGGACCAGTACCACTTATAACACAATTGAAGTGTCTAGGTTAGATGGTTCAAGCAGACGTCAGCTCATAGGCAGTGCATTGAATGAACCTAGAGACATCATTGTTGATCCTGTCGGTGGGTAAGTTGTATGGCAGAATGTATACTGTTAGTTCCCAGGAGTCCACCGATAAAACATTATTGGAACAGTACTTATTACTGTAGATACAAGTGACCACGATCGCAGCCACGAAATCTAGTCCCTCCCATAGGCCTCACCATCTCAAAGAATATGTGTGCTTAAATTACCAGTTATCACCTTCACTCTCAAAGCAATGTGTGCTTCAAAACTCTATAGCTCTCACGGTATAACATTATTTCTAGTATTTGCCCTCCCATACAGTGTGAGGATATTGTAATTTTAAGACCCAACCGGGACCTGCTGCGAAAAATGCAACATCGGGTCTTCCGGTTGTGAAACCATTCACCAGTTACTTCGCGTCTTTACATAATTTCCTCACTTCATATCTTCCTTCTTGAAGTGTTAATCTCTTTCTTCGCTGGAGAAAGTTTTACCATAGTCCAACTTCAACCTTGTTTTACAGCTGACTTTAGTGAGCATTAATTTATTTTCTTGGTTTATGGTCAAACATTAATGTTCTTTCTTGCACGCGCTATGCGCTGGTTGTAGTATAATATCTTAGTGATTATCATAGCTAAATCTTTTGTTAACAGTTAATCTTCTCGTTAATGTAATAAGATAATATATAATATAAAGTTGTCCGTCGATGATTTACTGTGTTTTCAAGTGTTTGTGTTTTTATAACCAGTTAGTTGTTTGACATTAACATTTATTTTTCGATTCAGTTATATGTATTGGACCGACTGGGGTATCCCAAAAATCGAGCGAGCGTTTATGGACGGTAGTAACAGAACTGTGCTTGTAAACCGAACGATTCGTTGGCCTAACGGACTGACAATAGATCATGTTTATAACAAACTGTATTGGGCTGATGCTTACGAAGATAGCGTCGAAACATATGACTTGAAGACTGGGCAACGCACTGTGATAATCAATGAAAAAATTTTATTTCGTAAGTGACTTTCATAATATCATATTATATTGCTTTATAATCAGAATTCTAAAATTAAATGTGACTCCCCGGAGGTAACCATGGAGGTAATTTTTAATTGAAGATCGGTAACTAAACATGGCTCGGTAACCATGCTTTGGTAATGATCTTGCCGAATCGCTATACTCTCACGACCATAGAACATTCTTGTCCCCACAGCCTCTTTCTTACTGGCGCGCGATGAAAAGCTCTAGGGGAATCCACAAATATAAGAACTCTGATTGGTTATTCGTTCATTCGCGTTAATTAGCAGAAGTCAGCCAAGCTTTGTCCATTTTAAAGAGGACAACAACATTTGCTCCATTTTGACTATTGATATTTTGAACCCTTTTATTGCACGATTGTAACAGCCAACCACAACCTTATTAAGTGATGTAACTGAACAGACGTTGTCGATTTCAACGAAAGAACATCGAAACCGGAACCCCTCAAAACTAGTGGGTTCCGGTAGGGATTATCCCAGAGTCTTTTATCGCGCGCCAGCAAGAAAGAGGCTCTGGGGACGAGAATGGGTTTCCAAGCGATTAGACCACAACCAAAAGGCCTGGAACCCACTAACCAGACACAAGAAATTACATCTCCCTCAAGGCGAAGTTCAGTGCTGTATATATATTTCGATCACTCTACGCAGAGCCTTCGCTCAAAAAGTTTCATTTCTGAGACACTGGGGAAATACATTTTCCGCAACTCGATACTTATTATGATGTCAGCGGTTTTTCCACACAAATAATAAAACCTCCGAAGATTCAAAATGGTGTTCCCATGAATCGAGTCGCCTATTCGACAGAATTTAAGCTCCAAACTTAAACCCTGTAGTCAAGACGTGGTCTTGAAATCTCACAAAAGTCTCCAATGATATGAAAACCATTGTGTTGTGTGAAAAACCAAAACTCAAGCCGAAAGAAACTTGCATACAGCCTCAAACGGTCGACTTGAGGCAAGGTTATGAAACATTAAACATTACTGCTGGCGTCGGCCGTTGACACCGAGAACAGCCTCCATTTTTTCTTGGGCATGATATGTATTATGGTTTTCACCTCAAGTAAGTGTTTTGCGAAATTTCAAAACTAACTTTTCACTACTGAGTATTGGCTCTAACATTTGGGTTCAAATTCACTCGATTTGATCCATGGGAAAGCAATTATGAAATTGACGGTATTTTGTAGTTTATTTGGGTAAAACCGCTAACTAGTAAGAGTATCGAGCCAGGAAAGACGTATTTCTGCGGTTTTTGCTCAATTCAGACTTTCAGTTTCGGCAATTCACCAGCCTTTCAGCTTTATTACACATTGTTAATGGAAATATCAGATTTTCTCACGCCTGTTCATATACTTTTTACTTTGTAGTTGGTTTTCTGTACAGAAAACGTAATCAAATTAATCATCCTTTCGGTTTGACGTTGCTCCATGAACACTTATATTGGACGGACTGGCAAACCAATTCACTTTATCGGGCTGAAATCAACTCCGGAGCCAATATTACCCTTCTTGCAAGTAGATTTCAAAGACCAATGGACATCCACGCATACAGTATTAAACAGAAAGAACGTGAGTAGTAAATGAAGTCAGTAGTAGTGTAGATCTAAAATTGAGGCCGAGAAATACTGTTCCACTGGGCTCATTTAGAGTGACTGGCTTTCGACCTCAGACCCAGAAATTGGACACCAAGGCCCCACCGAGTCTAACATGATATTAAGGGCCGGTATACATGATCCCGGTTATCCGTGACGGGATGCCAGCCGGGATAATTTTGATGTATTGATATAAGTCACAGGATTTGATAATGCCAACTGGAATTTATTTCTACAACATATAGTCATATACTTCAAACTGACTTCAACGAAAGCTCTTTTTAATAGCGACAAGGATATAATTTCAACTCAAGAGTCTGATCAGCGACACCATAGTTTCTTGCAACACTTTCTCGTTTTTCTTTTACACGTATTGACTTATTTCATTACATCAAAATTTTCTCAGCTACTATCTCGTCCCGGCTAACAGGGATCATGTAAACAGGTTCTAAAAATCGTACAATATCGAAGTACAATAGTCTCTAAAGTTCCTTGTTTCACACTACAGTTGATATAGACATAGTTAAGACCTATTCTTTTACAAGTTTTACTCAAGGTTCTACCCTGAAAACGGTTCGCTGTGGCTCTGTATGTATCAATTATTAATGGGGCCCAGCGGGAAATTTTTCTGCGTCCCAGTGGGTCAAGTCGCTCCGAAATGAACTGGCTGGTGACTAGCAGTACGTGGGAATTCATAAATGAAAAATAATCATAGTTATTTTCATAAAGTAAATTGTTTTAAAGTTTATTGAAGTTGATCGTCTAGGTTAGTGTAACACCCAGAGACGTAAATAGGCGAACCCGGCCCTTGACTCGAAAGACGGCCGGCATCGAGGGCGTTAAAATGTCAGCCACCACTATCAATTGTGCATTTCAACACTACACAGACCCATTGATTGACCAGTAAACCTAATTATCCTTGCGTTAACTATACAAAATAAGACAGATTCCGAAAAATGTCATTCCTAACTTGTGATTCAAGTAGAAAAAGAATAGACAAACAAGAATTATGGAAATATTTCGATTAATGACCTTGAAATAGAGTATAATTTCGTCACTACAGCAAAACATTACCATAATTCTTGTTTGTCTTTTCTCTTTCTATTTTAATACGAATATTAAAGCCCAGCATAAAATGCGAAACAAAGGCATGATATAATGAGTTTAATAGGATCTTACGTTTCGTTGCATACATCACAACATCTTCAGAGATAATAATTAAAGTTACCGAAGCTAAAGTGTATATTTACATGTGTCATGAATTAACCAATCAAATAAAATTATATCGATAAACGGAAGGACAAAGAGGTGAGAATAAAGACGAGAGGAACCACAAGTTAAGAACGACATTTGTTGGAATCTGTTTTATTTTGTATTTTCTTAAACTGTCGGCTGCTTGTGGTTCTTACATCAACTGTTATCCAATAATTGAAATTTCAGAATACCGAAGAACTTACACATTTGCCTTTCCGCTGCGTGGGAGTAATTTCACATGCATCAGCAGCAGAACATGTCCGAGGATTAATGCTCCGCCGCCATGTCCAAGAGGCTACACAAGTGCCAGAGAGGAGGCTGCATGTGGAGTGTATTGTCGGGATATCGTAGGGTACAGATATCGCTGTCGCTGTACAAACTGGAGGGAGTGCGCTGCGAAACAAACATTCATGCTGGGTTGTCGCAGCAGTTATTACGCCAGTTACAGAGTAAGGGAATGTGTTCAAGGTATGTTAACTGATAATTTAGCGATAAGTAATGTTTATTACACTATAGCTTAGTTAGAAGAAAAGTTAGAAATAACACGACACGTTTAAATTTACTTTTTTTAGCGACGTGTTTCGGAGTGACAATCTCCTTTTCAGGCTATTTTTACTTCAGACAATCGGTGTATGTGTGCGCAATTTTTGGTGTTATGGTGTTTAAGTTTATCATCTAGTATTTCAGTCCTGGCGAATGTTATTCGAAACCGACCAGGACAGATAAATTCTGCATTAGTTGTAATTACAAAACTATATTAATATGAGAAATTACTAACTATGGCGTCATTTAATTTTTACTTTACTCTTCGTTATTCGTCCTTATAGAGGTCTTTTATATCATTTTTCAGTTGTGAGACCTGGACGATGTCCGGACAATATCGCCAAAAGTCCGTCTAATACATGTGGCAGTGACGAAGAATGTCCTGATGCACAAAAATGTTGCACTGGCACTTGCACAAAACCTGCATCGATAGGTAAGGTCCAATATATTTATATTTGGTAAACGAAGTTTTCGAGTGTCAGTATGATACATTTTGAGACCCAACCGGGACCAATTGCGAAATTGGCAATTATAGCCAAGTAAACTGTATAAAAGAACAATACCGCAGCTGTGTTTATGCAGAATTAATTAGTGCATCGTTGCTTCATACCAACTTGGCCTCAGGAGTATAGAGGAGGCGATTCCTTTCACATTCAGCTGTATTTCTCTGATTTTTTTAAACTTACTAGAAGAAACTGGCAGCTATCAAAGGCTTGATATCTCTCCTTGTATATCTTTTACTTTGAACGTTAAAAATAAAAGGGAGGATTATTTTGCAGAATCATTGTCTCCAGTCCTCGTACAACACACTGGTATTGCCTTGAATTATCCTTCATTGACATATGACATTTTTGATGTTGTCAGAAAACCATTAACCCTGTGCTAAAGGTCAGAAAATTGCAACAACTGCGGCTTTGAATCGCCCCGGACACAAACATCCCTGATTTGATGGCAGCATGATGGTGAGCTACGTTGCAGGTTTCTGAGTCTTGGTAGCTCAATGGTTAGAGAGTCTCACCGGTCATGAGAAGCTTGCGGGTTCAATTCCCGTCTAGGGCTCAGAAATCGTTTTGTTGAAATTACCAGTTTGACGAACGTTCGCTGGTCGTCAAATTGTTTATAGTTGCAGGAGACTGACCTCTATATAACTGGACTGCGGGTCTCTGATACTTTTGTATTGCCAAAAGCGTCCTCAATTGACCGGCGCCATCTTGATGTGTCATCCGACGAGTTCCGATGAGTAATACTATTTAAAAGAAATTCTGAATCATCTTCCACTGGGAAACTTGTAAAAGATGTCCGAACTTTGTCAAATTTTTGGTTTATCGCCAAAAGCTTTCAAAACGTTGTCAACTCACTAAACTCAGTATTCTCTCGAGTTTGGTCCAGCGCCCCTTTTTGATCTCATGAAACACA
The DNA here is from genome assembly GCA_036872915.1 of Nanipora kamurai. Lineage (NCBI taxonomy): Eukaryota > Metazoa > Cnidaria > Anthozoa > Scleralcyonacea > Helioporidae > Nanipora > Nanipora kamurai. The sequence continues at coordinate 300,538 of JBAHVQ010000309.1, read as the reverse complement.
GCTTCCATGTAATTGGTTAAGGAGGGCTTATGACATACCAAGACGACGGACTTTTGAGGACATTTTCCAGAGGTTCATCCGGGCGTTTGTAGTTTGTAAGTAAAACCGCTGACTAGTATACTAAGTGTATCGAGCCCTAAAAATCACCCTTGGTGTCCTTTAGTTTTTAGGTGGTATTACATTTCACCTGACCAGTGAACCTATCCACGAGTTTACAGCAGGTCAAACCCTCAGGGCTCACGTTTTTCGCTTGCATTTGAATCTCCATGAGAAGCTAGCCCTTTTTTCGATATGTTGCCGAGTCATTTTCAAAACCTTTTGTTAAAAACAAGCTTATGGTGTGTTCATTACTTTTGTCTCGATACCGAAGAGAAATGGAAAACAGGGGAATTCTTTTAAAATTATCCGATCTTGATGAGGTTAACGACTGAGGAACCACGCACGAGTGGGGCAGAGGATCACGTGACAGTACAGGCCTTAATTAGCCACTCGATGCAGAAAGCATCATTACATGTGTTAGCGATCGACAGGTTAGACCTCTCTAGAAAGCGACCGTGGTTCCCAACACAGATTTCAGGCATTTACCCAACATCCCTCTCCGAAAACTGTCCCCCCGATTCCACCGATCAAAATTGGTGTGATACTTGCAGATCACGAGGCTCAGGTCCAAGCTATCGTCACATAGCGTTGAAGCTTGAATCCAAGCAACAACAAACCAAAGCTGGGTCCTGAACCATGCCTGCACCTAACCATCCACAATGGTAAGTATGGTGACTCTAGGTGTTAAAAAGGGTAAAAAAATTTTAGCCAACCCAACCAACAGGTGTATCGGCTTGTAGATAATCAAAAGGTTTAGGAAACTGCCGAAACTTAACCATTCCTAAGTTCCAGCACTTTCCCAAACCTTTTGATTATCTACAAGCCGTTCAACAGCTGTTGACGCAGCACTCTACTTTTATAACAACAGGTGTATCCGCTATCTACAAAAACACTTACAAGTAAAGCAAGTAAAATCTGTATTTTATATTGTATTACCGTGATTGTCACTGCCTTTTTATGCGTTAAGATTGTAGCCCAATATTTAAACTGCAATAAAAAAAATTACTCTACCTTTTACTGCCAAAAATTTGGCTGACTCAACCCATTTCTTTTCGGGTACCAACTCCGGCCATAAATAATTAACGTTCCCTTTACCATGGTGAACTTTTGATTTCCCTTTTTTTCAAATGTTATTCAACTGTTCCGTTAATGTTCTTCCATTACCAAGTGTTTCAAGTCTTCCCACCAAAAAGCTCAAGATATTTCATGACGTTTATATTATGTAGCCACCCATCCATGCCAGACGAACAACGGAGGCTGTCAACAACTCTGCCTCGCAACACCAGATGGCTATCGATGCCAATGTAAAAACAATTACAGATACAACGATTTCAACAAAAGTTGTGTTCCACTTCCCCCTACACCAACACCAACAACACCAACTCCAACAACACCAACTCCAACAACACCAGGTAAGTCTAGCCATACTTCTTTGTTTCAGTGAACTGTATAAAACTCACGTTTTCATTTGAAAATGGCTTCAAAAACGCATTAATAGTCCATGACTGGAAAATACGACGAAAAATCATAACCATCTAGTATTTTTATATGTGAAAAAGACACGCTCGTTTTTCTCATCGAATTTTCTCCGCTTAGAAAACACTAATTTTTGAACTTTCTTCCCGAATTAGTGTGTTCAGGGTTTATTTTTGAACCCATATAAAAATCTCGTAGTAGTTGTGTTATTTAATGCTGAACAGAAAGTTTGTTCATGTGGGAGCTTGGTAAATACCTAGTCGCCCAGTAGTTGTGTTATCGGATATGAAACTCTCCTACTTTTAAATATTACTTTAAAAGTAACTTAGTTATTTGATAAAATTTAATATAAATGTAATACTGTATTTATCGAAACTGGCTTTTGTGTAGCTTATGTAGAAAAATGAACTCGGGTAGAGAATAATAATGTTGGATGTCACTTCGAGTGACAAACCATATTGGACAAGTAGAGAAAACTCTACTTGGCCCGGCATGGTTTCGAACCTGCGACCTTATATTTACTAGTTCAACGCTCTACCAACTGAGCTTCAGGTCACGTTGGGAGCTTGTCGGGAAGTGATGTTATTTCCA
>JBAHVQ010000309.1:243492-293155 GCA_036872915.1 Nanipora kamurai | reverse complement strand
CACACCTATACCCACATTCACACTTACACCTACACCCACACAATAACCTACACCCACGTCCACACCTACACTCACACTTACACCTACATCCACCCTCACACCTACACCCACTCTTACACCTACACCTAAACCCACACGCACACCTATACCCACATTCACACTTACACCTACACCCACACAATAACCTACACCCACGTCCACACCTACACTCACACCTACACCCACATCTACACCTAACTCCACACTCACTCCTTCACCACACCCACGCTCCCACCCACATCTACACCCACATGCACAGCTACACTCACACCCACATGTACATCTATACCCACACTCACACCCATGCCCACACCTACACCAACACTCACACCTACACCAACACTCACACCTACACCCACACTCACACTGACACCTACACACACACTCACACCTACACCCCTACCTACACAAGTAAATCTTGACATGCACTGACATCTTCACCTACACCTATTTCCACTTTCACTCCTTTACCTAGATTAGGACCTACACCTACATACACGTAAACGTACACTCACAATATGGGTTATATATTACACCTATACATAAGAATGATAATAACAGTAATAATAAGAAGAATCATAAGAATAATAATAACAACATCCACGGTAATACAAACGCCGATTCTGTAACATACACCCATATCAATGGATGTATTAATTTGGTAAAACTATTTTAAATTTTTTAAGGTTCAAGCCCAGCATCTGAGACTAAATGTCCGTCTGGATCAGAACTTAAGGCCAACAATATTTGTGGTAAGAATACAATACATCTATGGCTCTGAAATTTTAGGACTTTCAGTAAAATATCTTAGCCTACATGGTAAAAAAATTGTGATAAAACATTCAATTCATATAAAAGTTACGAGAGCTTTTTCGAACACCTACCCCCACTGAATTTTGACCAAATGACAGTTAAAAATAAAAAAGGAGCACATCTCGACGGATTGAAAGCAATTTTATGATATAAAAACGTCTCCATGTTAACATAACAGCCAGAAATACTTCTCGGAATCAAATTCTTCACTTCCTTAAAATTCGAGATTGTACTACTGAAGATGTCATAATGACATAACAATTTGTTTCCATGACAACAAAATTGCGCCATACATTCGGATTTAGCTTTTGGGATATATGCAATCGCTTTGGAGATATTGGCCACCGGCACTTTCCACCCTCCAACCCTAAAAGACAAGAAAGCCCAGTCTAGATAGGGCTAACCCTTTTTGCTTTTTACATGTTCTATCCTGCCGACATAGTATTCTATTTTATATCATAAGTGAAAAATGGGTTATTTTTTATCGTTTTAATGTTTGTGTAAGTTCAATTCACCCAAATAGACATAACAATGCGCAGACGCCAAAACAGATCCGGCCAGATCAATTTCTTCACCAATGTTTATTTTTAATTTCCTAGTTTATCTCAATGTTATGACATAACAAGAGTAGTTTACCATCGAAAGTGAAATTGCATTGATTTCTTTATCTAGTTCCATGCCCCCCGGGAAGCTTCTACGACGAAAGAACCTCAAAATGCAAAGTATGTGATGTAACTGAGTACCAGGATACAGCAAATCAAACGTCTTGCAAGCAATGTCCGTCTCCTTTGACGTCAACAACAACTGGAGCGGAGAACTGCTTTTTCGACTATGGTACGTTTTTGATTGAGATTGTCTTAGCTCCTTCTTGTTCGAGATGTCTCCAATTAACGAGTAAAGTTGTCTGGCGTTAGCCAGAGTAAAATGATAAAAGGAATACATTCAAGGAGTATATGGCATTTACTCTCGGTAACATGAAATGATGATATTTTCGAAAATGGTCTCCGCTTGGTCTTAAAACATATCATCCTTATACTCGAAAATTTCCTTCACCATTTATCATTATCATTTAAAGCAATCAGGATTAGCACTAACGTTCGTATATGCGTATACTCAAAGTAGAACTTTAAGTACAAAGTGCCATTTGCAGATCTTAAAACAAAGGCGGCAAAATACCACATTTTGATTGGCTAATTAAAAAAGGTTTTTTTCTTAATTCCGAGCAGTATTACTTGCGTTTGATTGGACAAGAACTTCTGGCGGGAAAAGTTTGCACACAAACCATAAATTCAAAACTTATGCCTTGTTTTTAATCACTTTAGAGTAATCTTCGTTTCTTGTTCGACATTTATTTTTAGTCCAGCTTTTGGTGTTTAATGTTTACTTTAAGGAGGCTCCGCAGGGTAATTTTTAATGGGAGACTGGTAACTTAACATGGCTGGGCACGCATGAATAAAAAGCGATCTTTTCGAATCGTTATTCTATCACGACTTCACCGTCCGCGATATTTTGATACCCTGATATTTTGATTGCAATATCTAACCTTATAGATTTGAAATAAGAGTTTAATAAAGTTGTAGATATTAGATATGGCAGGTCAAATCTGGCTGGTTTAAAAGTGATATTGAAAAGTAGTCGAAATATTACCTGAATCATTGTCTCTTCTGGTTCTTTAACTCATATCTTGTGTTCAAAAGATGCCACCTTCTGGATGTAGTCAGGATTTATCTTAAGAAAAATTTTAAAATAAAATTGTGGCTCTCTTTACCCAGTTGAACTCTTCTAGGTTATCTTTTTTCGTAGACTGTGTAAAGGTCCTTTTACACACCGCGATCAATGGGGCCGAATTCTGGCTTTGATGCATGCACCTAGACCAGAAATCGGCCCGGTTATTCTTTTCCATGCAGTACGTCTCCCTTGGACGGGTAAAATCGTCTGGCGTTAGCCAGAGTAAAAGCTATAAGTGCCTGAGACCGCTGGGAAGGAGCTAGTTAATCACAGTGTGTAAATGTACCCTTACGCATGCGATTTTTTGCCAAGCGATTGCCATCTTGGTATATGCGTTAAACTCAAAAAAGTGTAGAGGACCAACTGGAACCAATCGTGTAACAAGATATTCAGCCGTCAAGACGGGTGGGATTATTACATAAATCAGGATGATATTGACAAGGCAGAAAATCGCAAGTGTAAACGGGTCTTAACTATGGCACTACTCATCCACATCCAGTGCACCATGATTGTTCTATTAATTTGTTTGGTCCCTTGGGTATTTTTATCAACACATAAATGGTTTTAAGTGATTTTTTTGACGACATGTAAATGGTTTTCTGGAAATGCAAAGAGAAGGATCCACGCTCCCTTGCAACTCCACAGGCTTCTTTTCGTAATTCGTTCTTTTCTTCCAATTTTTAAAATGGTCTGCTGGGGAATGTTTTTAATCAGATTTTGTCGCGGCAAAATGTTGCGTTAAAAAGCTTCGTTAAATGTCCTTCGGTGTAACATCACCTTCGTATCAGTCTAAGTTGTGTGTCCACAGTATATGGCCACGTAAGGTAGCACTATAACTTAAATATTCGATGTTTTTTTTCCTTTTCTTAGATAGAAGTTCCGTCGAAATGGTGTTCCAAATTGGGATGTCCAAAGTAAGTCAATATTTGTTATTGCACACTTTCGTCAAGAACTGTCCCAGTAAAGATATAGCTATATCGATTATATTATTGAGGAGCATGTTGGACGTTTGGGTTAATAGTTGCACGATACTTTGGGGATAATAGTTCTATTGATATTTTGGGAATAATAGTTCCATGGTACTTTGGGAGTAATACTTCCATGTCATTCTCCAATGTATTTTTTATTTTATTTATTTTTACAACTTTGCCACAGGCGACTGATACATACAAACAATAAAACAACAGCAAAACTACATTGAAAATAAGATATAACTTCGTGCACATTGGCATGGTAACCGCAACAGCTTGAGCCAATTACTAGCTGAGGTCCCCAATATAAATGTAAACATTGTATTATCTAATTTAAAATACTTAGTGCAAACAAAGTGCACACAAAAAGGTAAATATCCTGTGATTTTTGTACTCAATGAAAACCAAATTAATTGACTTTTTCCGCACGTAGGTTGTACTTACAAGTACAACTCTTTTTTATGGCCCTGTTACTCGAGGCAATTTTTCTTTGAACTTACAACGTACCTCTTTGACAAAAAGAAAACATTGTGAGTTGCTCAGGAGATGTCAGATGTTCGCAACGTATCCTGCAACCTGCAATGCATCAGTCTTTTTTCCGGCTGTGATTGGCTCTTTTTCACAACATAGCAAGACAAGTTGTAGGAAGGGGTCGTAAGACAAGTTGTAACTTGTCGTGTGACGCTGTGAAAAGTAGAAGATGGTTCAACTTTTCCTGCAACTTGTTTCGTAGTCTTTGGTTGCGAGACAAGTTGCAAAGTGGGGACGTAGCCCGTGCAATTGCTTCTGCAACTTTAATTGTCTCGCAATGCCGTTGCGTTGCAAGTCACAAGAAAAATGGCTTCGTCTAACTTGACCTGTACGATTCGCTGCCGAATGTTGCAAAAAGTCGTTCAGACTCTCGTAACTGGATAAATTACATAAAGGTGAGATTAGCCTACAAAATTTCATACAGTGTAAGAAGAACTCTTAACAGAAAGATTTTTGTAGTTAGACCCCAGCTTTAGTTAAAATATTCTGAGCTTCCGGACCATGCAGCCGGGTGTGATAGTTCCAATGGTTGAACAAGCTGTGACATTTTTGCGTGAATACATAACCTACCAGGACATATATTTCGATGATAAACGAAAATTAATTTACCAATGCGTTTGGTTTCCGCGACACATGTACTGCTGAAAAGCGGAACGACACTTCCGAGCATTTGCTCTATGGTTTTCACGAGAATTTCTGAAGGTTTTATTTGCTTTGGTGAACTGTGCAGTCCCAACCAAAGCCAGAGAAAGACGACAGAGCTAGACTCATATTTTCATCATCATTTTTCAAAGTCGAGTATAAAAATTACGGATGGAAGAATTGAGAATAGTTTACAATGAAGTCATATACAGATTACCGAACTTAACTTTTCAGCAGTTGAATAGTTTTGTTGTAATTGAAGAAAATATATTCAACTCTCGCTTTGTCTCTCGCTTGGGTTTTAATGTAACTCGATACAGTTTCCCACTCTTTCTAAACTAAGAGTCTAGAGCCCACAGGCGTGCATGATGTATGACAGCGGTGATTCGAAGCGGAAAATTAAATGGCTCAACAGATGTGACTCAATATGGCGTCAAATATGAATGAGCACAAAGCGTTATGACCTATTTCTTCGAAAACTTGCTGAGTCCCCTGAAAAATAGAATTAGAAATTAAAAATGAATAAATTTAATCTTTCATATTTTGTTTTGCAGTTGGATAAAAACGAGCTCCGTGTTAAAATATCCGCAGGATTAACAAATCTTTGCAGTCGGACAAAATGTACTTTTACAGATAATAATTCAAGGTATTAAGAGATTATACTTAGAGCCAGCTAATATAAAAAGCAGTTGTCTCCATTATCAGAATCAAAAGCAGCGACCTTAGTTTGCTGAGAGAAAGTAGATGGGGTAATTGCAATGGGGCACGGACCAATCAAGGGCCCTGGGTCGCACGCGACTTGGGCATGGTTCGCGCAAGGGTGTGTGTTTAAGCTAGCAAATGGGGGGTTTAAGAGTCCAGAACTGACCTATATACAATCCGCCATGTTTCTATGCCCGGATGACCTTCTTATACTTCGGTTGCCCTGCTGTGATCATCTCCTTTAAAAAGACGATATCTATGCAGGGCCTGAGTTCCTACCATTGAGCTAACACTCGTGCTTCTCTGGGACCATCTAAAAATAATGATACATATAACGATACAAGATGGTGATCAATTATATTTTTACTTCCTGGGTGGTCTACAGTGTTTGGTGGAGTCAAACTGGCCAAGGTAACTTTAATAAGATAACTACACGGAGCCGAAATTGAACCCTAGTCACAGAGGTTAGAGAGACGTACACTACTCTGTGGACTTTAACAAGACAACTACACGGAGCCGAAATTGAACCCTAGTCACAGAGGTTAGAGACACATACACTGCTCTGTGCCTCAGCACTACACAGGGAACCATTAGTGATACAGGCAGGGTCTCCAAGTTCGTGAGTGGGGGGCAAGGAGGCTTACCTCATACACCCTCACAAAGTTTTAACACCTCAGACTTTCTAGAGCTCGGTTCAAAAATGACTTACCCCCTATTCTTACAATTGGTACACTAGTAAAACGATTAATTTATAAAAGGGATACATTCTTCCTGTCAATAGTCGTCGCTTTTTCTTATTTCTAATAGAGTTTTTCACAACCTAAGATCCTAACGAGGATTGTGGGTGAGCGCTTCCTACACTCTATTTCAGCACATTAATGCCAACTTCGTTTTACTACTAAATTCCACGTCCTTCTAACTGTTGGGCTAATATTTTAGAACTAGCCTTGCAAAGATTGAATTTGTACGTACGCATGTTTCGCTTTCTTCAATCTCGTTTGTAACAGGGAAAAAATTTTGGCACTAACACGAGTAAGTTATTGCGCCTTTAGCTCCTTTAATAGCTCTTTGTTTTTCTCTTCAGACGAAAAAAGAGAGCTAGCAATACAGTAACCTTCTTGGAGGATCATGTGGTGATATTATCTGTGACAGAACAATCACAGTCATTAGGAACAAAAGTTGAACTTTTTGTCCTTGATCCAACGTCCACCGAGTTGGTACCATCAAAGGCTTTGTCAGCGAAACAATTAAACAGTTTGCTGCAGCAGATTATGGACAACATCCCATATCCTGTGAAATCCATCGGTGGTCAGGATATCACGCCGCAGCAAACTGGAAGTGGTGACGGTAACAGCAAGTCCAAAACCCCTTTAATTGCTGGAGTTATTCTAGCGATTCTTGTCATTTTTGGCGTCATAGTTGCTGTGTTCCTCTTTACTCACAGACAAAGACAAAAAAGGTAAATTACCACATATCACCATATATCACTAGACTTCTTTCGTACCGTATTCATTCACCTACAAGGAAAAACATAACATTCAAATATCGTCTGACAAGAACCGAGAAGAAAACAAAATCAATCAACAACTTTAAAAAGTATAAGGTGAAATGTATTCCAACAAACACTTTCATCTTGAAAACTCAAAACTCAAGTCAATACTCAAAATTACAGTCAATATCAAGACAAGAACCAATAAAATTCACACGCACGACAAGCCTACATCTATATTACATGACCTGTTATGACATCATCGGTAAAGGAGAGCCTATACGTATCACTTAATACGTAAATAATGTTATGGTATATGTTATCTGTTGTGTTATCTGTTATGTTATCTGCTGTGTTATGCTATATTATGTTATGTTATGCTATATTATGTTATGTTATGCTATATTATGTTATGTTATGCTATATTATGTTAGGTTATCTGTTGTGTTATTTTGTGTTATGTTATGTTATGTTATCTGTTATGCTATGTTATGTTATAGTATGTCATGCTATGTTTTATGTTATGTGCTGTGTTTTGTTATATGTTATCTATTATATTATGCTATATTATGTAATATTACGTTATGTTATCTGTTATGTTGTGTTATCTGTTATGTTATATTATGTTTATGTTATGTAATTGTATGTTATTTGTTATGTTATGCTATGTTATGCTATGTTATGTGTTATCTGTTATTTTATGTTATATTATGTTATATTAGCTGTTATGTTATATTACGTTATGTTACCTGTTATGTTATCTACTATGTTATATTATGTTGTGTTATGTTATTTGTTATGATATACAATGTTTGTTATGTTATCGTATGTTATCTGTTATGTTATGCTATGCTGTTATGTTCTGTTATGCTGTATTATGTTATATTATGTTATGTTATCTGTTATGTTATATTATGTTGTATTATGTTATGTTATCTGTTATATTATGTTATATTATGTTTGTTATGTTAGGTTCTGTTAGTTTATGTTATCTGTTACGTTATGTTACATGTATATTATGTTGTCCTATGTAATAAAATGTTATTTTAATGTTATATATTGTAATTTTATATTTTATTTTATTTAGACGCCTCGAAGAAGAAAACGAGCCCCCTGTTCAGTTCACACCAGATGGTCTTGAAGGAGGTACGCAGATCGGTTATGCAAATGCAGTTTACGACGAGAACCAGTACGAGAATACCGAAGTCATCGCCAATGGCGTGCGTCACGGCTTCGTCAATCAGGTTTACACGGATGTGAACGCACCACCACCTCCTTATTCCGCCTCTGGAGTACACGCCGCCTCGCAACCAGTACCCGTGGCACCACATGTTTACGATACACCTGTCAATTCTCAAGCCGGTGCTTTGCCTGAAAAAGAACCTTTACCCGAGGACGCTGTGGTTGAACTCATTCCCTCAAAACAAGTCGACCTCTCTGATGGAAAATCATCAAAGGAAAATGCCCCTATACAATTCTTTTACAAGCGAAACACAGAAAATACTTACGAGTCTCCAGAAGGCCCAGCGGTGAATGGACACCATTATGAACAACCTAATATTTCAGAAGGTAGCCTAAAGCTGGAGCCTCCTCCAAAGTACGACGACACCAAGTTGCGATTTATGCGCGAAAAAGCAGCCAGCTCCATTTTGCCAAATGTACCAAGAAAGAAAAAAGCTTCAGATGAAAATGCCAACATGGAGGGGAGCAGTGGAAATGAGTCTGCGGGACGGTCAGCGTCTCAAAAACTGGAGGACGTAACCAAAGAACAGAGCGAGACCTGAACTGACTACAACCAAAACACTCTTTGATTAATCTGACATAATATGATTGTTTGTAACTTTTTCATGTTTTTACAACTAATTAGTCAAGTATTTATTTTTCAAGACACTCTAGTATTTTTAAAGCAGCCATTTGACATCATATATAGACATATATATATTTGAATACACGTACACATATACCGGTATTTGTACATGGACTAAAATGTACATGTGTATGTATATGTAATTGTATGTGTATGTGTATATGCATATGTGTATGTATGTGTATGTGTACGTGTACGTGTATGTGTATGTGTATGTATATGTGTATGTATATGTGTATGTATATGTATATGTAATTGTATATGCATATGTATATGTGTATGTGTCTGTATATGTATATGTAATTTTATATGCATATGTGTATGTGTATGTGTACGTGTATGTGTATGTATATGTATATGTAATTGTATGTGTATATACATATGTATATGTATATGTGTATTTGTACGTGTACGTGTATGTGTATGTATATGTACATGTATATGTGTATGAACATGTATATGTTTATTTATAGGTATATGTACACATACATGTACGTCTATACATGTAATGCATATATTTGTCATATGTATATATTTTTGTAATGGAATTAGTTTCATTGAGATAGCTTTGGCTCGCATACAAACGTTTTGTTAATCTTGCACTAATAATGTCTCATAAATAGATTGAATGTCTAAAGGTCACGTTATAATTGAGTTAACCTTTTTCTCTTAATCCCGACATGTAAAGTACATCAATCAAAGCACTAATTTTGTTCAATATTTGTAGAGTTTAGAAATTGCAAGCTAGAAAGTAATCGATAAGGTTGATAAAAACGTTTTCTTTCAAAATAATGGTATTTTTGGCTTTTAAAATTGTTCACGATCAAATCATGCAAGCGTTAAATACTGGTCATTTCAACCTCAATATCTTCTGCGAAAACACATTTATGTGCATTTCACCAGCTGCAAGGCTAACAAAACTTATCAATTTCACCGTTGGATCGATCAGTTTGTTCAATTTTAAAAAGGAAAAGGCCAATTCCAAGCACTAAATCCTGTCGGGTGGGACGATACGACATAAATGTACGACCAAAAGGCCAACCTCGGTCCTCCAAATTAACCCTTCTAACTGACCGAATTGTTCTGGTGGCTGTACAAATGGAAAGTGCGTTTGGAAGCGTTAGCAAAATTGTGATGTTCGTTGCTTCAACAAACGCAAAAAACTTCGCCAGAGAGCAGTAAAAAACGGGAAAATAAAGTTGATATTCGACCTTTGGCATGTAGTGTCTGACCAAGTAATGGAAAGTGGAGGGATGTCACATCCCCTCACTCCTCAGACGATAGGTCTCTGGGACAGAATTCTCCATCTTAGTACTCTTTAGTACATCTCTTTAGTACCAAAAGCTATTGGGCAGAATTTCCCGTTTCATTTGGAAAGCTCTAAGCCTTTTCGGTAAAACTCTGGCAAAAGATTACGTAACCAATATGATCAATTATTCGGACTTGAGCAGAAAAGGAGGCACCCTTGTTCCTTCGGTTTATCGAGGAGGCCATGGGAACGAGGATGAAAAGAAGGACCCAGGGGACGAGGTTGAAGGTTAATATCTAACGCATTCTCGTCCCCAGAGCCTCTTTCTTGCCGGCGCGCGATAAAAGACTCTGGGATAATCCGTAAAGGAACTCACTAGTTTTGAGGGGTTCCAGTTTCGATGTGCTTTCGCTGAAATCGACAACGTCTGTTCAGTTACATCACTTAATAAGGTAGCGTACAATTGTGCAATAAAAGGGTTCAAAATATTAGTAGTCAAAACGTTGTTTTCCTCTTTGAAATCGACAAAGCTTGGCTGACTTCCGCTAAGTAACTAGGAAAGGTGCTTTGTTGGCTAGGAAGCCGCTTTCAGCGGCCATCGTCATTTTATCGGCGATTTCAGGACATTATCGGCGTCGCTATTTCAGGACAAATATCAACAGAATAATTAAATGCAGGAGGAAAGCTACGATTTTAAGTTTAATTGTTGAACGCTACGTGTTTCTGATATTCATTGTTTGTCTCTATGTTGTTTTTGCGCAGTCTCTATGTTGTTTTTGATTTGATTGGCTTACACTGTTCCAGCACTGCTAACATTCCAGCATTAAACTCGTTCCAGCCCAGCGCTGTTCCGTCCATTGTTCCCACTTAGCCCTTATGACGTCATGTCACAGTTCAAATAGCAACCAGGAAGGTCCTGAGCTGTGTCCGACCCAAGATGGAGGACGAGGAAGATGTAGTTGACCTTTGGCGATTACAAAAACGTCTTCACGAAGAATATGCCTTCGTGACCGAGCAAAAGCGGAGGTTACAAGAACAGTACTCCGCTATAGTATCCATGGGTGATTCTCTGTTTCGTAGTTTATGGATTGGCGGGCAACAATGGAGAAATCTTTTACGATTGAAAGGCGGGCCCAAGTTTTCTTCGGAATGCGTGTACACGGCAAATTTGTTGGATTCGATATCGTTTGTGGACGGCTGCGTTCGCATTGGTTTCAAGGAAGTGAAATATGGCAGTTTTCTTAGGGAACTAAAGGATGATATTGATCTGTTTAAGTCTATTTTGATCTTGGCCGATGAGTTGAATTTGGAGACTTCCGCCTTCGTTCGAACAATGTTGACTTCGCTGTATGGGTCTTGTTTATTTCCGGTTGACCAAAGAGCTGTGTTGGTTATCGCGAAGTCTATCGTTGAATACCACCTGGTTTTCTCTCAGTCTCCGAATGCGATCTTCAGAACTGAACGCAATTCGTTTTCTAATATTTTGGACGTGCTGTTACAAACGTTTACTTCTGCAAGAGCCTTTCTTGTGTCAGCTTGCAAAGACGTTGTGTTGGACATCTTGCTGGATGGCAGAATGTTCTGGACACTGGAAGAGCAGGAATTGCTCTCCGTGATGGCTGTCAGTGAAGTCCGTCAAAAGTTTGGCGACCCTGGCAGCGAGGGAACCACAGAAAGAATTAAAAGTTACATGCAACAGTGTTGGGCCAGTCTTTCAAACAGTATAAATGCATTACTATGCAAAACAAAAGAAAGCCTTGTCTGTCTGCCAGATGTTTTACTCTGGATTGTGACTTATTTTTACAAATTTTCTTTGAAGAGGGGATTGAACAGAACTCAGACTAAAATAATGGTTATGCGATTTTTATTTGATCAAATAATTGCACCATCACTGTTACATCCCCAGCCACTGCTTGTTGATACAGAAGTAAGGGCATCGCCAGTTGCTTTGTTTAATCTTCAGAAAGTTGTATCAATCCTGCAAACATTCATTTCTATTGTGGCTGGTGAAGGTCCTAGGAACCTGGCACCTGAAGGGAAGCAATTCTATGATAACTTAGATAGGGTAGGTATTTAAATTATAAATCCACAAAAATCTTGATCTTCTATACCTGAATGGCACAGAAGCAACTCTACTTGGACGGTGTGTATCACTGTTCTCTTCTTCATCACTACTACTCTGGGTGCTTTCGTCATGAGGCAATTTAAACCTTTCTGGCAAAATGTCTACCTTGCAGTAGTCATGTAAAGTACAAGATTGAGATAAGTTTTCCAGGGGTCAACAATTCAACAGCTTACCTTACTTATTGTCACCTGTTTGCACAGGTCCACCCACTGCTCAGCCAATTATTATTGGACTTGTTTTATCCAATCTGCTGGACAAGCTACTACCATCTCTCATTTAAGAAAGTGAAACAAAACTTATTCACATGTGATGCTTAGCAAAAGGAAGAAAATTTTTGCAAATACTGGTGAAATTTTGTATTTATTCATACATAAGCCATACTGGATTATAAGCCACATGTAAAACTTTGGGAAAAAGTTTTGGCTTGTAATCTGCAAATTACAGTACATGTACAAATATCACTTGACCCTCCATGTTTTCTCTTTTACTGAAGGGCCCACTCAGTGATGTTGTGGACAGCCTACTAGAAAAGGTGCCCAAGGAAGATGAGTTAAAATTGCCAAGTATTGATCACATGCCTGGGATTGCCAGAACTTCAGTACTTATTACAAAAACAGATTTGAACACCCTAGTAAGTTGAAATATAACAGCCGAATAAAAACAGTTTCACTTCCATTTGCTCTCTCTCTACCATCCACGTGGTCTTCACTTTTGATGATCCAGTCAGTTCACCTGCTACCACAACCTTGTCTGCCAGTATCTCCATTTCCTACAGCCCTACCACCCATCCTCCACCTTCTATAGTTTTTTTCAGTGATTTCTATATATGAAGAGAGAACTCCAGTTTATCAGCCAGGGAAAAGTGAAGCCAAACATGGCCGACATGGAGGCCAATTTTGCACGTGCCTTCCAGCCCCCTGCTCGTCATTTTCAGTCCTTTACACAACTTTTACTGCTTGGTTCAGCTTCAGAACGTTTACAACCATAGAAAATTAGTTCAAGAGAACTAATGAATTACATCAGAAGGATTTTTCCTGGCCAAGTATTTAAAAAGATTCAAAGATGCTGTGTGGCATACAAGTGTGCTAAGCTGTCTGAAAATGGTAAACAGCCAGTAAAAAGAGAGAGTTTGCTGTACAGTTTCCTCAATTGATTTTTCAGGACTCTCTTATAAGATTTGTTGTTAGTTTTGCCATTTTCTGCTATTTTCTGAAAAACATTTCAAAATGAAATATTCATTTCTGTCTCTTTAAGTGATTTTTTTGACTGTGTTTCAACTGGAGGTAATGAAATACCTCCAGTTGAAACAAGATACCTCCAGATACATGAAAAGTCACATAGAAGATGAAACTGACCTGCAAAACTCACCTCCATATCTGCCATGTTTGACGTCACCTGAGGATTGGAAGTTATCTCTAGTTATACATAGAGCTCACTGAGGTATTCAACGCCATCCATCACCCATAGTCGAATCAACTTTACCCTCAACCTCAGATAGCTGTGTCACTCCCAGATCATCCCCTACTTTCTTTCATTCATGACCCTACAGACCTCAACCTCAATTCCTTGTCACATACCTTATCCATACCTGGTATTTTGCCATCCCTTCATTTGCTTCGTTAGTTATGAGTATTTCCAGCTTCCACTTTTTGTAGTCATACTATCCACACCCACCTTTTTGGTGTGCAACCCGTCACCCCCAGTTGTCCTACCATCTGGCTCAGTTTCTGACTCCACTTATCATACCACCACCTCCACTAGCTGCTGCTTCCTCTTACTGTTGTATTACCAATATGCCCTTATTGTCATGTCTCCAGCCTATCATTTTCTGTAGTTCTACCTCCACTTTCAATAGTCACATTGTCAAAGACACCTTTATGAAAACTAGATCACATGTGAATTAACTTAAAATGTTTTAATTTCAAATGTGAAAATTTCCACATCTGGTTTTCATATTTTGAAATTTTCCAGGTGTTTATTTTTATATATTATTTAATTTTAAATGTTTTACTCACGTCTTTCACATGCAGTTAACATGTGGTTCACATACCAACCTATCCTTCATGCATTGTAATTCTATCACCCCCCTCTCTTTGGTTCTTATTCGTTATACACCTACCAGTACTACCCCAGAATCCTCTACATGTACTCTTCTACCATCCATAGTGCATATTTCTATTACCGTGAGACGCTGGTCTCACAAGTTGACTAATGCTTGCCTGGTTTTGAAATTCTTTGTTCATATCTCTGCGTTTATGCCCTAGGTTACTTTTTTAAGCAAACTCCAGCGCCAAAAAAGTCGACTGCTTGACCAGACCAGCTTGAAGCGTATTCTCAGTCATGTGAAGGACATTCATTCAGATGTCACCGCTGAAATGAACAAGTTGTCCGTTTCAGAGCAAAGCAATGGTCTGCATAATGAACTCCAAAGTATTCTTCAGGAATTTAACAAACCTCTTAAAGAAAATGACGAAGTTCTAGTCATTTCACTTGGGGTACTCAGCGATGATTGTCCTGGAATGCTGCCAGAGGAGAAGGTGAGTCCCAGTAGCTCTTTACTTGCGTCTGACCTTTTGAATGTATTCATAATATATTAACCCCGTTTCAGTTCCGTTTGAACGGGAAAATATTTGGCTGGGGTTTTTGTACAGACCGAGCGACGAAGGTTTGCACGCAAACCCAAGGCAAATGTTTTTCCCAATTTTTTTTGTTTTTGTTTTGTTTGGTTTTTTTTGTTTTGTTTTATTTTCCCAATTTATGTACTTAACTCTCAAAGCTAGAGTGAGATTTAACTTCGTCAAAAGAAGTTCGTTATTGTTCGGTCCTTTGTAGAACGTATCTTAATCTGCTTTGTTTACAGAGGATCATGCGGTTTCTCTTTCCATTGGAAATTATTTTGCACGAGCGTGTTTTGGAGCTTGTACAATTTTGGACTCTTACAAAAACACATTAGTTTTGTGAACAATTTTCCAACGCAGCCAGGTGAATAATCAGACGCGGTTTTACGCTACTCTGGTTTGAAAATTTTTCAGGGGGATTCATGTGAACATGAGGTCCCTGGTTATACGAAAGAGATACGCTGATGGCGTTATCGGTAAACGTCCCACCGTTCATCAGAAGGCTGCGGGGTTGATCCCCGTATAGGGCTGAGATCTACCAAGTTCCCACATGAACTAACTTTGTGTTCTTAATTAAGGATTTCCATCGTTATCATATCGTGACTTCCGCTTAGCCAGTACATATGACGAACCTGCACCCTAGCTCACCATCTGAGTCGTGGTAGCTCAATGGTTAGAGCGTCTCATCGGTCATGAGGCTGCGGGTTCGATTCCCGTCTAGGGCTCAAATCGTTTTTCTGAGATAACAAGCTTGACGAACGTCCACTAGTCGAAAGAGATTCCTATTTGTATCTCAATAGATAACGTAATCAGTGGTTCTCTAAGGATATATATCGGGACCTCATTCTCAGATCAGTCACCTCTGATGAAGACACTAGACTGGAGTGTCGAAACGTTGGGTCGTGAACGGTAGTTTTGTAAGCTACGGTCAAAACTTTTCAAGTCAGAGTAGCGTAAAATCATGTCATAAAATCATACAGCGTTACTTCATTCCAAACTGAACGAGAACCCGTTTGATTACCTATTAATGATATAGGACGACTAAGTGGCGTTCGTCAAGCTCGGAATTATTACGGCAGTTCAATCGAACGAATATTCTGCTTTATTCCAAGTATTCTTGATTTTTTTTTTAAATTTATATTTAACATCCGTTGAAACTTTCAGATTCTTGGTATGCCTACCCCAAAACCAAAACGCAAGGCTTGCTTGGAAACTAAACTTACCAGTGTTGAAGATCCGTTTGAGAATTCACAACCATCGGACACAGATTCTCCGTAAGTCCCTGGCCAAACCTTTTGAGTGCAGTGAGAGCAGCATCAACAATGTCGGTGTTACGTAACTGGGCGTATACAGCATGTGGGAAATGAGAGAAGAGTTTTTGAAGGGCCTGCAATTCTTGAGACGTTTACGAAGTACTAGGATACTGTTTACTCATTCGGGTTAGTGTAATCTTGAGAAAGACTGTTGGTGTAAGTGACTGACGTTTCGACGGCCTTAGCGGCGATCATCTTCAGAATCAAGACCGCCGCTAAGGCCGTCGAAACGTCAGTCACTTCCACCAACATTCTTTCTCGAGACTACACTAACATGGACGATCAACTTCCACAAACATGTAACGATTCTCCCAGGTTCAAACCATTTACTTTATACAGACGCTGCTGTCGCGATAGAATGACAACTCATGCGTATAAGCCACTTAAGTTACCAATTCCTCCTTAAAAATTTCCCTTGGAAGCCTCCTTAATTGTTGCAGACGTCGAACTTCAAAAGGCGAATGTCCCCGTATCATCCTTCATAACACCAAATGACACCCATACTGGACCCAGTTGTTCAAAGAATGATTACCGCTAATCCTGGGTTAAAATTTAATCAGCTCCTTTGCTGGAGATGTTCGTTCGGTTTGACAACTTTAGTTAAAACTTTCCAGGATAAAACCTTTCTATAGTTATACGATATATGAACAGAAAACTGTAAACATCCTTTCCTACCTTGGCAGTATTTCATCCACAAAGTTTTCACTAATTTTAGGATAAGCCAATTGCGGTTTGAACACCCGGGCCAAGCAGTGATGCGGCCTCGTTCGAACTTAGTCCTCTCATTCTAATATCCGCCGAAGTACTGCCGAAATACTGCCGAAGGACACCATATAAGTTATACTTTAGCGTGGAAGGTTAAAAGGTTGGTGGACTACCGAATATTTGTAGAAAAGGTCTGAAGTTTCCAGCGAAGGCGCTTCTTCAGTGAGTGAAACGTGTTCTTTAGGAGGAATGGAACTACACTAATTCTTATACTAAAAGGAGCCATGTGATATGAATTAACCAATAAAGTATGAGAAATAAAAACAAACAAATCTTAGCAGCAAGCAACCTTGCTATTTTTAACAACAATCGCTCAACCAGCACTGAGAGAAACTAACCTTAGTTATACTTCCTTTCGGCATTCTGACACTAATTTGATACTGGACATTCCGTCACGCTCGACGATTTTGAAATCTTTTCTGGCTCTTCCATCTAGATCTACTTGGTAGGTAAAGCCTTCTAATTAACAAACTTAATGCATCGCTCAACGCAAACTTGGGCTCCATTCCTCTTTCTTTGTTCTAATTCTATTTATCTGTTCTTAATTCTTCCTTCATTTCCCACAACCCTTCCACCTCTATGTAACGGCTGTAATTAGTAACACTATCCCTTGTATAAATACATGTCAATTTACAATTTATTCATTCTCTGAGGGTGTTGCGCTTAGCAACGAAATGTTAAATCTATTGAATATTTTAAACTTTTTCTTGTCCAAGACTTTACTTCGCACATTTTGCTGGGGTTTGATTTTTATCGTTCGTATACAGTACCCGCCTGCTTCCTCCCTAGCAACAATTTTGAAGCGATACTTTGATGTTTCCATACTTGAATAGATTTTCTTTCTTTCTTTCTGTTCAGTGAATCGTCATCAGATGAAAAACCACCCGAGGTAAACCCTAAGGCCAAGGATACCGAGACAGATGACAGTGTGGTTTGCGCCTTCGATGATTCATTTGTAGATTTTCCTTCGAAATTTGATTCAGCACAGAATTCTGTCTTCCCTCAGAATTTGGACGCGCTACATGAGTTTGATCCTTTGTCAGCCAACACGAACAAGAACGATCCATTTTCCACCGTGGTTTCCAACTCTCAGTCACCTCAGGCTCAGGTGTGTTTACCTCCGTCAGACTCCACTATCTTTGGGCTGCTCATTGACGTCGATGGCCAAAGCTCTCCATCTTTATCTCCAAACCCCCGCCGACCCCCCTCTCGTGCCACAAATGGTATCGTATCCGATGATCTTCTCAACAGTTCCGGGAGTCAAAGCAGTACGGGAAGTGAAAAACGTTTCAGCAGTTCAGCGAGCTCTGGTAGCGATGGAGGCACCCGTCGATCAAGTCAGCCCAGCCACAAAGAAGAAAAGCCTCCTTTTCCGAGTAAATGCAATATTATTTATATTATATTTATTTTTTAATTATAATTATTTAATAATAATTTATTTATATTATTTATATAAATAAATTATTAATTATTATAAATAGTTATTAATTAAATAGTTATTAATTATAAGAAATTGAAATTCTAATATATAAAAGGTTTGGTAAAAAAAATCACTTCTTTAAAAGGTTAGTAAGAAGATTTTCATGACTATTCTATAATACAATCTAAAATATTTACAGATTGAAAATAATTTAGATTTCCTCATCCGAAATGTCACTGGAAACTTCACCACTACTTGTGTCTTTTGCTGGGCCATCTTCAACTGGCAATTTAGCTTTAGTATTTATCTCCCCTCTGTTCTTTGCCTTGGATTTTTGCTCTTTGGTTCTGTCCAGGTCTTATACTTATCTCGTTAACGATTTCACTAACAGACCAAGAGTGATACAATATCTAGCAGTGAATGAATTAAACTTTTCTCTTTATATTAAAGTTCTAAGTTAGGTAATTTTTTCCCCCTTCATTATGAAACTTGGGTAAAGGGATTTTTCCATATTAATGGTTGGGTCGGCAAAATTTTCAACTTCTGAAATATTTCTCTTCGGTCTCAACCCCTGTCGTAAATAATGACAGGTCCCTTAGCCTCCATGTTTGTTTACCAACTTCAAATCTTGTGATGTTACTGGTGCGCATTAAACGTAATCAATGAAATTATCAAGAATGAAAACATCACGTGGTCTGAAATGCGCAATTTACATACCAAACTAAAGAAGTCAGTAGTGGATAATAGTGGATTGAAATGCCTACTGTAACCCCCGTTATATTTAATACTCCATTTTTTTTTCATTCATTTAGGCAAGAAGAGCCCGAAAACAATGTTCAAACGACCATCGCTGAAGAATTCCCACGAGAATCTCGTTGATCAACTTGTATCACCGAAACAAGAAAAGAAAAAAGGCAGCAAGGGAACTACTATGTTTAGAAAGGTGAAACCATCCAGAAATTCCAAAAACAACAGGGATGCTATTCTCAACACAAACGATGTAGCTACGATCATGGCGAAGGCAACCGAGCAAGAAAAGACCGCTAAAGGTTCGTTGCACGTGAATGTTTTTGAGAAATGTTGTGCATATGGGAGCTTGATGTCATTATAGATGATAGTAACACGTTCAAGTTTACCGTTAATCTTCTCTTTCCGGCAAGAGTCCAACTTTCCTGGTTCGAGTTATGCCAATTAATTTTACGCTCATGTATTTCCACAATGGAGCCATAAGCCCTAGTTAAACGAGAACGCAAGTCACCGCAAGCTTTAGCTTGTGTATCGTTTGATTGTGGACATAAGATGACTTGCGTTAGTTTGCGACTAATTTGTGCTTATTCAAATCTCATGTCAGATTTGACGTCTTTCAGAGGCATTCTCAAAATGTTTATAAAGAGAAAAAACTCAGGGAAAGGTACTTATGAGCTTTTTAAACTCATTACTTTGCTGTCATAACGTGGAAACTAGCAGAAGTGCAGAACTTGAGGCGACTTGTGCTACCATTTTACTGCTGATATCGTAACTTGTCAGCGGTTAACTTGCGGTGACTTGTGCCACCGTTTTACTGCTGATATCGTAAGTTGTCAGAAGTTAACTTGAGGTGACTTCTCATTTAACAAGGCCTTAACGGTACCTTGAAACATTCGCGAACCAATCATAAGCAAGTGTTGTACTCGTCAATCTCGTTTTTTGTATTCGCCAAAACATAGTTGGGTAATGATACCTTATCTAAACATACTGTTGCACTAAGCTCGCCATTTGTCTTTCTGTCATCAAATTCTCCGTCCTCTCAATACAAGTCCTCAGATCCGACCAATTTATAATTTCCTTTTAGATATATGTGATGAAATCATAGACAAGTATCAATCAGTAAAAAGGACTAGGTCTGTATCTTCACTGCCTGATAAACAGAGATGTAAGGACTCAAGCCCTCCGACGGAAGCCCTGTCCGTGTCTCACGATGAAGAAGAAATCATTAGAGACGCCAAAAACAAACTTCGCCTTGTCCTTAGCAGCTGCTCCACCCCAGTCTTCCCATTTTCTCTGAATGCTTCTGGTTCGACGAACAAGCGGTAAGTTTTACGGAGAAAGCAACTTGGACAGGGATAAGATGTCACTTCATTCATGTGTAGGGTTCGACCGATCGTGCCGTAATCAGAAACTACTGATTACCTAGTATACCATGCTGCAGTCGGCCCGATTCCGATTCTGGGACTACGGATAACTACGGAGCATTTTGGCGAGGAAACCTCGTCGTCCGTTGGACAACCTTCGGCATGCGAGGT
This sequence comes from Nanipora kamurai, assembly GCA_036872915.1. Classification (NCBI taxonomy): domain Eukaryota; kingdom Metazoa; phylum Cnidaria; class Anthozoa; order Scleralcyonacea; family Helioporidae; genus Nanipora; species Nanipora kamurai. Next base: position 272,601 of record JBAHVQ010000309.1, on the reverse strand, counting down.
TCTTGTTTAGTTGGCTTTGAATTGCGTTGCTCTGAGCTAACTTTCCGATTTCCAGACTTTTTAGCACAATTGACGGACCATCCATAACAATCTTACGTGCAAGAGGTTGCCCTCTCTTGATGTAGCTTGTTGGCTTCGGGTTAGCGAGGGACAGTGAAGGACACTGAGGCAGTAACCCTTCTGACCGTCTTGTGGCTTAAGATCGTTTTTCGTCATCCCAATATTGTCCGAACATCTTAGTTGAAATTGAGTTACAAATCGTCACCAAAATTTTTCCATGTTACGTTACCATAAGTGTATTACAATTTGCTTGTTACAGTGAAAAGAGCGGAGGTGAATTAGTGGCTTACCTCAAGAAAGATCTAGCGGATGCAATGGCAACACAAGATAGCAGAATGGTAGCGAGACTGCATGAGACCTTAAGCAGTTTAGAAAAACTACCACCATCGAGGTAAATAATGTTGCATGTCTATTCTGGTCAAGCTTTTATTGTTTTGCCTTTGGTCGTCGCGACAAAGGATCGATCCGTTACGAATTTGCTTGGTTATTTCTCGGGCCTTTACGTGCCGCCCTAACAACCCTTTTAATGAGCTAAATTGAGCCTACGGATCCCGGTAGGGGCAATTTTTAAAGCCTCCATTCTCGGGTGATAGGAGGTTCGCGTAAATCATTGTTCGCAGGCGTAATACATATCAATTCGTTGACGATGTCCTTTTTCACGTGTAGGCATTTCGTCTCAGCTATTGATCAATCAAACATTACTAATAAGCAACATGAAAATTCAGAACCGTTTTGCCAACATCAAAGAAAAAAGACCCACGTAAATGATCTATAAACTTCTCACATTTAAGAGAAAGAAAACGAACAAAAATGGGCTATTACCTTCTCCTAGTGTATCGTGTGGTAATTGTTTTGTGTTGGTTTCCGTTTTAGAAACAGGAAGAGGAATAATGTAATGTAATGAAGCAAAGGAAATATTTACTTCCATTGGAGAATATCTTTGTTAATGACCGCTTTTGTTTTTTTTGTTTTTTTTTGAAAATTCCCAGCAAACTCATATCCAGGCATCCTGCTGTACGTTTGCGATTCGCCGTATACTCAATTTTCGGTGATATTTTGCTTGAATTAGTGAAATGATCTTTTCTCAATTTTGCTTAACTCCTTCCTGTCCCTATAGGTCCTCAGTGACCTACGGAGACTTTAGTAATTTAACTCTGGCTAACGCCAGACGATTTTACTCGTCAAGGGGAAAGTCCTCGGACAGGAAAGAGTTAAACACTCTATGTTATCGTTTAGACATCCGCAACTGTTGAAGGAACTCGAGGATGACTATTGCCAGAGAAAAAGCTACACATCTTACCTCGTTCGTTCGCACCAAGGGCTTATTGCCACTCGAGAGTTTTTAGAAAAAATGTTGGAACGAGTCGAAAGGTTTGTGGAAATTACAATGCGGACTTACAATAAAGGACTTACAATAAGCATGGTTTATCTAGACGAAATTATAAAAAAGCACTTACAATAAGCGTTTGGCATGAGCATCCTGTGAATCTGTCACATCTGGATATCGAATCTCGTCACAAAGAGATTCTTGGTGTAATCGAAAGTTGGTTATTTACGGTTTGTATCTAAATGATTAACCTACCAGTGTACCTGCGTAAAAATACAGACAATATCCGTATACTACGTGTAGAATGTATCAACCGAAGATGCTGCACTTCGATCTTTCAATTGAATGGCATGTAGTCTAAATTTAACTCCTTTTTATAAACAATGTTTTTGTAGAGATCGTGAAATTTGTCGACGATATTTAATGACAGAATGCGTCGGCATGCATCTGCATAACTACCGAGACAAACTGGAATTGTTCATCCGTAAATTTAAACGGCTCTCGATGTCAGATGAAAAGGTAATTCGTTCGTAGAGCCATCAGTTCTCAAACTGTAAAAATTAACTGGAAATGGTTTACTAGCTTTCTGGTAGCCCTACCTTTCGTACTTTGTCCTACTTTTATTGTAATTTGCTGGTTTTCCTTACTTTTATTGACAATGCCTTGGTTGTCCTACTTTTTTCTACATTTTTTAACTTAAAATTCGATTTTTTTCTTTGAAAAGTGTTTCGTGAAATTAGTTAGTTTTTGCCTTGATACTGCCTGGATGATGTCATGTTTTCTGCTGTCTGGAGAAAAACCCCACTGGATTTTATTTTTGCAGTGGAGGAGGAAGCCACTTTTGTACATTTGACGCATCAAAAAATGAGCCTACTTATACTTTTATAGTATTGTCATTTGAAATTAACCTTTTCCCGGCAGTGCCTCTCCCTTTGAAGGAGTAAAATCGTCTGGCGTTAGCCAGAGTAAAATAATAAAAGTTTGGTGCCGCCCGGAAAAAGTTAATCACAAATAGTTCTTTTGTACTGCTTTTTTGTACATTTTCGTACCGTATTCCTACTTTTCCCGATATTTTAATCCTACTTTTTACTGTGGTCTTGCTAGAAAGCCTGGGTCTAGGAAAACAAAAATTATTGAACAGTTCAAGTAGGAGCCGGAGGACTTCACCGAGTGTCCTTTGATAAGGCGAACCGAAGGCGAGCCTTTTTAATACACGGGGACTTTGAAATCCCAGTAAGTCCGACGTCGAGTATTTGAACTGAATTCTCTAACAAACTCTACTGTAATTTAGAAATATTTGAAAGTTCAAGGACCTTGAAATATTTCAAAACTACTAATAGCGTGGAACTTCGTCCAGTTTCAAAAGATCAATTAAACATTAATTTCGTGGGCTTTTTCGTAAATCTTTTTCACAAATTTTGTTTTTGGATCATGGATTTGAGAAGGTCAATTGACGTATTGATTTGTCGTTTGCATGCCTGGTCGAAGAGTGATGAAATAAATCAATAAACCTAAAATTTTACCTTGTGAATTTTATAGTTTGCGTAATATTACTTGAATGTTCAAGACTGGCTTACAAAAAGAATTTCAATGTTTTGTTTTTTGTATTAAACATCAGAGCGAAGAGATGAAAAGCTTCTTGCAACAACTGAAGGAAGAATTTCAAAAGCATTCGTTGTGGCTAGGTATGCTTAGAACGTCAACTTTTTCTCGAACCGCTTTTAAAACTACGTCTGAACTCCATGTGATCATGTTCGTGGGCCCACTTGGACATCTCAAGAGACAACAGTCATTACCTTGGTGATAAAATTTATCATCTTTCTTAGGATCAAATGAAAAACAAAGATCTGAAGCGATCGATGCTGTGGAAAGATATGTGATAGGCAGAGTGTACTTGGATGCTGTTTATGCCTTCGGAGAACCTGATAAATTCCGTGACGAGTAAGGAAATTTTTTTCTTGTTTCTTAACATTTCGTCACCTTACTATGATCTTTCCTAGTATTGCGCGTATTTTTTATTTGTTCATCTGCACCTGCATTTTCCTTGGTAGAAGAAACCAGTTTTAGACCTTAACGGACATGCCAGTTACCCCGGGTCATGCGGCCGACAAACCAACTTGTTACTTAGGTCTTTGCAAAACTCAGACCTGTTTCGAAAGAATAAGTTCTTGTGCTCTTAACGTCAGCGTCTCCTTTTCCCCATTTCAGAAGTTCAACAACTTAAAAATTCTGTATGGGTTGCTGTAATTATCAGTCTGTCGTATCAAGCTGAAACATCAGTGTCAAACTTTTATTTACTAATTGACATGCATCAAGGACAAACCTGAACTGAATATGAATATGGAAATATGAAAACTGAATATGATAAGTCAGTTATTTCAAACTGATATTGATACAGTACAGTTACCTTTATTTATATATAAAAAGCCAAACATAATTGGAGTTGTATATCAACACATAGTTGGTTTTTTTCAGCCTGTTCCATACAAACGTTGAATTGTTGTGCAATTCAATTGGAGAAGACTTTAGTGCGTTGGACATAAAAGAGGTCAGTGATTACGGCTGTGCGTTTTTCAAAATAATCTCATTATGTCGTACCACTCGTAAATCTTCTGGTCAGACTTCAGTTAATTTCTCGGTTTACTTATTTGTTCCAAACAGGAATACCAGCTGGAGGCACCTTGGTTCCCGGCGCAATACGAACTCTTTACATTATCTGCATATAAGGTACTCACCATTCGTTTCACGTTTCCTTCCTTCCTTCCAACCTTCCTTCCAACCTTCCGTCCATTCTTTCCTTCCATTCCTTCCTTCCAACCGTTCTTTCTTTCTTTCTTTCTTTCCTTCTTCCTTCCTTCCTTTCCTTGCCTTTCCTTCCTTCCTTCCTTTCCTTGCCTTTCCTTCCCTTTCCTTGCCTTTCCTTCCCTTTCCTTTCCTTCCCTTCCCTTCCTTCCTTCCTTCCTTCCCTTCCCTTCCTTCCCTTCCACCCCCCCTCCCCTCCCTTTCCTCCCTTCCTTTCTTTCCTTTCTTTCCTTCCTTCCTTTCCTTTCCTTTCCTTTCCTTTCCTTTCCTTTCCTTTCCTATCCTTCCTTCCTCCCTTTCTTTCTTCCCCTTCTCCCTACTTATTCTCTACCTCTCATCTTCTTCGCGATTTCTCCAGCTGGGCCACTCATCGTCCATTCATCTTTACCAAACCAACACTCCCTACAACTTTCCTTCCGTTTATTTTTTCCAGACGCCAACAGACAAACTGAAGTGCATTCAGAGATGCTGCTCAGCAGTTATGAATCTTCTAGCAATGTCCAGTAACTCTGGTGCGGTAGGAGCAGATGCATTTACACCTGTTTTAATTTATGTTGTCATGCATGCCAACCCAAAGGGACTGCTGACCACCATGGACTTCATCAACAATTACCTACGCGAGCCGCTGACCGGTGAACGATATTACTGCTGGATGCAGTTTTGCTCGGCAATCCAATTTATCAAGATACTGCTTGAAGAGAATACACCAAAGCAAGCGTAGTTTTAGTATTTAGAAGAAACGAAGTACGGAAATGATTTTTCGTTATTTATATGAAAATTGTAATAATTATTCTAATGTACTAATTAAATGTACCATAATTAGTGTATGAATTACATAATTATGTATTAATTAACGTACCAATCACAAATGTTAGAGTGTATTTAGGAAAATAACGATCGCCATCAACTTTTAAGATTGGCTATCATAAAAGTTGTGTTTGGTTTGATGAAGTTGTTAGACGAATAAACAAAAGACCAAGGAAAAACAGACGAAGTAGTCACCTGATAAGCAGATGGAAATCAGGTACAGAATCGTTCAGATTTACATGAGCTCATGTTTTGTTTTACGCGACTAAAATACAGTAAAGTATCGGGATAAAGTGGCCCTGGGTATGATAAACCTTACGCTAATTCCCCCCGGAAGCAGAACGATATTTCTACTTGAGATGAACATGCTTATTCCGATGCGTTGGTATTATGAGTAGTGTACAGTATTCGTGTCCGAACTACTTTGGGTTTACAATGGCTCTCCTTGAAAATCCCATTAAAGGTTAGTTTTCAGTAGGCGGAATTTCCTCATTTGCTCTCTGGAATTCGTAGGTTCCCAAGAGACAGTTGAGTTCGTTAATCCTTTCCTGGCCGAGTACTTTACCCTTGACGAGTAAAATAGTCTAGCGTTAGCCACAGTAAAATACTAAAGTCTCCAGAGGCCACTACGGACACGAAGGACTTAAAAAATAGGCACTGGTGCAGTGCTTGAGACTTGCGAAAGGACTTAGTTCTTGGTGTGACGTGTAGCGTGCACATTGTAGTACAAAGCTTGAGAGGTTTAATGTTGTGAGTCAAGTAAATCGGATAGTGCCAGGAGTTGATGGCGGATGAATTGGGTCCGTTGCATCGATTTTCACAAGCTTATGTTTGAGAGAGACTGCGAGCGGTGAGAAAGGCGGGTGTGTTCTTGGTCACTTTTCATACATGCAGCAGTTCTGGCTCTGTATATCCTCTTGTATTCACTGCATTTTGCCTTCTATGCAGGAGACATTTTAGCTCAAAACTGTTTCATGCACCTTCTATTTTTAGCATTACTCTCTTCACAATTTTTTGCTGCATGATACTTTTTCATATATTCATTATGTTTCATTTTATTCTCTGACGATTTTCTTTTCAGACGATAGTTTCTTTTCAGACGATAGTTTCTCTTGTATTCATTACCTTTTGGATTCTGCTCAAGTGACTTATTTGATGCCCTATATTTCTTTTGGTACACACGCTGTTTTTCATTCTCTTCAACAGATCTTCGCTTTGCTCTGCACCATTCCATATAAACACTCCTACTTTTGCTGTTGCTTATTACAGGTCTATTGATTGCTCCACTAGTATTGTTCACTGTTTCAGTTATATCATTATTTTGTGTTTCCGTTCTTTTGTTGTTTGACTTTAGTAGCATTACTGCATAGCCTTTTCTACCTATTGTGAGCAGAAGTACTAATTGGGATGTTAATTTGATTATTGGACATTGGATTCTGTTCTGAGCAGACTTCCGATGTTGAGATATAATGCATCTCACCTATATGCCCTATAAACAAAGACCTTGGAACTTCTATTGCATTTTTTGTTTCAACTAAAGTCATGTCTGAAAAATTTGCATTTGATTCTACAATGTGAATTTGCAAATTCGTTGCATCAGCTTCTGCCTGAATTATAACATGATCAGCCAAAGTTTCTTGTTGGGACATGTTTGATAAATACCCCAACCATGATGTCTCAATACTCTCTATAAATCGTTCCGGATTTTCTCTCAAATATTGAATTCCTATAGTTCTAATTTCGAGATGATTACTACTAGAGTCACCGTATAACTGTGATATTGACCTAAAAAAAGCAACCACTCCCTCCACCAACATCACGAGATCTCAAACCATAGCTATGTAATCTGCGAGTAAACAGGTCAACCTGTTCACTATGTGTACGCGGAGTAGACAAGTAGTTTGACATTATAGGACCTGGGTTTAATTCAACATCTCCCGAAAGTGAAATACTTCTTTTACTGACATTAGATACCATGATACAACCAGGCACAACACTCAAAAAATCAATAGTTCCCTAGTGGGAATTTATAGTTTCCCAAAGGGAATTCACAGTTCCCCGAAAGGAATTCATAGTTTCCCAAAGGGAATTCACAGTTTGCCGAAGTCAATCCACATTTGCCCGAAGGGAATTCACAGTCGCGGGAAGAGAATCCACAGTTCCGCCAAGAGAATTCACGGATCCCCGTCTCATGCGTCGAATTCGATCCAAAAAAATGACATATTCATCACATGCAATTCCCTTAGGCATTTCTTGAATATTGTACCTGATTTGTCTTGAAAATATACTCAAAATGCGTGGTAAAAATCGATTAAAACTCACCTTTGTTTCAAGGTAAGCTTTCCAAACATGTGCTCCCGAAAATCGTCCGACAATATACCGATTTAATATCGATAAGTATCCGACAATACGCGAGAATTGTTACATACGGACTTACCCACGGACATCATTGCCATGACATAGAGACTTCCTAGACAAGTCTGGACAAGACTCAAAAACAGACGCGAAGGGGGAAAACTTTCGGAACGTCAACCAATCAGCGGACACGTATTTCACGGATCTCAGTTTGGCGCAGTTCTCACAATTAGTCAAGGCATTCACGCATTAAACACGTGAGTGCGAAGGATTTTTTTTTATTCTGGAGTGCAAGATAAATAATGGACCAAACTTTTGAAAAACTTCTAGAAAAGTTTTGGAACTGGAGGCTTACGAATGCTCCAGAGTTCGCTACATCCATTGGTAATCATGAGAGAGACAGCGAGCTGGACGACCACAGCTTTACCGCATATTCAAAGACGCTGGTAAGTATTTAACACCGTCCTAAAACCAAATTGTTTATGTTCTATTCGTTTTTAATTACTTTATAATTCTCATAATACACCTCTTGATACACTCTGATTGGTCTGTAAATAGTCTATATTTATTAATTCTCAAAGAAATAGAATGTATCAGTGAGAATCTGGATAATCATTCAGGGACGGCGAAGCCGGGGTGGAGGAAGCTTTAGCCCGCACACTTTCCTCAGGGTTAACTTTAATACGTTAGACTTCTTCTGAAGATAACTTTTTAATGCCTGTTTGGAGCCTTTAGTTTCCTTTAATTGTTTTGTAGAACATTTATTTTCTTCTAATTGTTATTTAGAGCTTTACTTTTTTGAAATGTCCAGGTAACCCCTGACTTTTGACATTAGCCTCATGACTTCAAATAATGCTCTGCTGTACTATTACTGAGAATGCAGTCTGTAGTAATATTTTATAATAATTTGTAAAGGACTTATCGCAATAGTTAAATTTGAGTACATAAATAGTTAAATTTAAGTAATGCAGCTCTAACATTCAGGATTTGCCTGACCACACAGTCTCACTCTTGAATCATAATAGAGAGCATAGCTTCCCCGCATTAAATAATATAAATGCAACATAACAAAATTATTTCCTTTGACTAGAAAAACAATGAATTGGTCAATCAGCAATGCTCTTCTCATTCTGCAACTCTCTTCTCACCAAGTACATTAAGCAAGTAAAATATTGCGGTATATTATAAATAGCAGGATTGACTGGGTTCTTCTAGCTTTCAAAATGACAATCTTTGGCAGTTAAGTGCATGCATAAATCATAACCAGGAACTGTCATTCTTGTCAAGGAACCAACATTCACAACTCTGATCCTCAACCGAAATCTTAAACCTGACCCTTACCCTAATTCTAATGATATTCTTTAGTTAATGGGAATCCAAAAGCAAATTGATCATGATATTTTCTTGTAGCAAGATGCCAAAGAATTTTTAACAGAACTTGAAAAAATTGACTCAGATCAGTTAAATAAGGTAGAGCATCATTATTCAATATTAGCAAATATTATATCAATCAAATTATATATACCGTGTCGTCGCGGGTATTCGCCCCCACTGTGGTAAACGCCCCCCACTAAATTTACCCAAAGTTGGGTAATCAGGAGGTAAACGCCCTCACTTTCACTTAACGAAATACGTCATTTGATATCGATAAAGTACAAATCAATTTGGTGTAGAAAAAAGTACGGATTATCTGAGGTTTACTATATGGACTGCAATCGCTTTCATAGTCACAATCGGGCCGTTGATGCGACAGAAAGTAAGATGTGTGTGACAGAAGGCGAGAACTGTGCATATAAGTAGGCGAAATAAAATATTCAGGAGTTATGCAAGCCGCGACCCCAACGCTTTTTATTGGATACAGTCGTAGGAATTGAAGTTCCCTGCCTCATGTATGCTGCATTCAAAGTAAGCGCGTCTTATTTTCTTTCCTAAAGGACTATTACGTCAATACCTCACGAAAAGTCCTTTAAACAGTTCAAAATTCTTTTATCCGCAAGAACGCTTTTCCCCTCGCGGGCACAGCAAAAAAAGATTGATGCAAGTCCGCTTCAGTCACGACACGAACGGAATAATAATCTTAGTTTGCCATTATCAGGAAAGGTTTAAGTATAAGTTTTTCTTCAATGTCCCTTTTTTTCTCCAATTTCAATGTATTCCTTTTATTAGTCCTGCTTTCTTCCATTTTTTTGTCTCTGACAGTAGGTTATAAGCCTCAGTTTTTCTGTACGTTTCTGGCGCTAAAAATCGTCTCGTGTAAAAACAGCTTCAAGTTCAAGGGAGTAAACATGCTGCTATTTTTGTTCCTTACGTTTGAGAACCTTGGCGCCAAACAGACAGGGCGCAGCGGAAACATGTCCCATCTGAGGCCGCATGAAAAGGCAATGACTTCGATGTATTTCGGTAGAGTAGATATGCCTCGTGTACGACGTTCGTTTGGTTTGATTGGTTTGATTTTTTGTTGTCAATTTATTTCGTTATCCTACACCACCCTGACCAGGAATGGCTCAGTTTACTTTTCACCTGGGGGCGTATACCCGGAAAGGTATGGGGTAAACGCCCCCCAATATTAGTGCCCAGGTTTACTCTCAACATGGGGGGCGTATACCCGCGACGGTACGGTACGTATTCATATGCAGATATATTCATTAAATTACATGTATATATGCACACACTTGCATTTATATATATATATGGTAAAATCACAATAAGAAGAACAATTAAAAAACTTCCATTTGACTTTTCAGTGTATAGCTCATATATATATATATTATCTATTTATCTAATTATATATGATATATAGATAATATATATATTATATATATATATGTGTTTGTATATGTGTAAATATTTGTATATTTATGTGTACATATAATGGTAATAACAATATTTTATCATCTTGGAAGATAGAGTAATATGGATATGTACAATAACTAAAGTGTTTTCAGAGCACAACCCCTTTGTCAGAAGTGGCTGTGCTGTATAGAAAGTATGTGTATGTATGTATGTATGTATGTATGTACATATGTACGTATGTACATACATACATACGTATAATCCTATTAAAAATTTTTTGGAGACTCAAGATATATATACTGATATATATATATATATATATATAGAACGATAAAAAATATATATAAAATATATATATATATATATACAACAATTCATATGTAGATAATGATTGTAAATGTCATATTTTTTAATTTATGCTAGGATAACAAGCTCAATTTAGAACTATTTCGTCAGCAGTTGGCCACTTTTGTGAATGGATCAACATACAACTGGTATGAAAAATCTAATTGTGATTGAAGTTATTTACTTCAAATTAATTATTTCAACTGATCCATGGCAATAATTAGATTATTTGTAAATAGTAATCTGGTTGTGAACTAGTAGTAGCTGAACATTACATTAGATATATATTGACCAAAATATGACTGCATGGATAAAATTCTTTTTTTCTTTCATTCAATCAGTTGTTTATTTGTTATGAATACAAATGAGCAAATTATTTGGATACTTTGCCAAAATATTCTTTCTATAAATGTTATTTTATCATTATTTTAGTAACCTCTTTCCAATCAATTTCCTGGAAGGGCCTCATTTGGAGTTTTCTCGTACTATCTCATGGATGAAACAACAAAAATATTCAGATTTTGAAAAGATTTTGTGTCGATATGACAAGTTTCCTAAGCAGGTAATGAACATTTGATCATTGTTTATATATTTCTTTTGTATTTTATCTCTTAATGTTTGTTGACTTGTACTGTCAGGACGATATTAAAACTAAGCCAAATGAACAATATGAAACTATAATATTTTCAATATTCAATTGGTGCCATTATTACTAACTATCACATGCATATAATTTCTTTCATTAGGCTGAGCAATTTATTGAATTAATGAAGAAAGGAGTTGAAACTGGATATGTGAATCCCAAAGTTTCAATGGCAAGTTAAAGTTAGAAATGATAACTGAAGATTGGAGATTGATAAGCAGTGGCAAATTTAGATGGCTGAACCAGAGACTTGTACTGATACTGGTTCACACCTGTGGAGGATTGTCCCTGTCTTCTATCACTTGTTTTTTTTAAATATAGGAAGCAGTTCCCACTCAAATAAAAACATTGCTAGAAACACCTGTCCAGGAATCCCGTTTCTTTGAACCATTCAAGGAACTCCCATCAGGATTCTCAAAAGAAGAAAGGTACAGTACAAGAGTTAAGAAAAAAGGTTTTAAAAGTCAAGTGAGTTAAGATTATTCATCAATGATAAGTAAGTTCCAAAGTAACTCTGAGTATAACTGCATGACTGATATATTTAAGGTATTTTTGCATGATCCAATTTACTTATGTAACACAACCTTGGATGTGCACTTGGATAGAGCCCTGATGTTCCCTTGGGCAAACATGTTTGTGGAATAACTCACAACTGCTTGGTTTTCAACTTCCTTTTAATGAAAATCTAGGCTATATTTACATACATCTATGATGTGGGTAGGGCGTATTACAATGTGCAACATCACAAATACTGTGTGTAAATCTGGGGGCAAGGCTTCCTTAAATGCAACAGTGGTAGGCCATGAACCTTGCCTAGTCATTCTACATTACAGCATGTTGTTTGGCATCATCAGAGTGTATGTTACATTACTAAACATGATTATGCATTAGCATGTTTCAGCATTCCCAAGGTCATTACTTGACCTTTGCGCAACATATGCTTCACTAATACCTAGTATAAATATTATAGCCCTGGTTCCTTTTTAATTCCATTTTTATCTCCCATTATTTCAACAGCAGATTTCTTTCAGCTTTTGATCATCACTTTATTCTGATATAAAAATATTCATACATATAACATTATGAGACTGACATCGAAGTCATCTTATTGTAGTAAATACAGTGTACTCTGTAAGAAATGGTAAATTCAGTCTGAAATACATGGGTTTCTGATGCTCTGGGATAAAAAATTATTGAATCCTCAGTTAAAAATCATTTAAAAATAAATTAAAATATATTTATTTTAGGACTACTAAATCATATTACTTGATATTCTCTATTCCCACATCTATTCAATGTCAATTATCCTGTTAAAATTAGTATATGGATTATTACTTCTTCCTCTGACATTTTCTGAATTATTTCTTAACTGCCCACCTGGCACAGTTTATCAGCAATGTTAATTATTAAAAGTGAACAACATTTGGATTCTTTTGGGGCACCTTACTTTGGTAAAAACCAAACCTGTCAATTTAAAAAAATATAAAAGATTGTAAAACATAATCCATATAACAGCATCTAGAAAACTCAAGATTCAAGTCAAATCAAGACAAAAGAGTAAATCTGTGATGTTTTGGCTCTATTTCAAAGTCATCATCAGACTAATTAATTAGTCAGATGATGACTATAAAATAAAGTCAAAATATTACTGGTATGTTTATGTGAATGATATTCCTGATTAGTAATTCTAATTTTGATATTACAGTAAAACCATTAGACATGAAAGAGTTGATTACCCTTTAATGTGCTATTCATCTTAAGATAAATACTATTCTTTACATATTTCAATTTAGTGATTCTCTTCAAGAACAAGCTTTTAAGGCAATTAACGAGAAGCTCTACCCAGCTTTTAACAACATACTTAACTACATTAAAGAGGTAATTGTTTACCTGTGATGACTTTAAATAAAGTTGTGTGCCAGTAGGAACAAGATGTAGTAGTGGAATGAGAATCTTTTGACTCTTGGTGTACAAACCTTGCAAAATCACGCAAACATGTTAATCATTTCTTTGTCTGCTTTTCAAGACAATCAGAGGTGAAAGAAAATATAACTCTTTGAAGACTTGTTGTTCAGATTGTTCATTACTGTATTTTGAAAATACATGATTGATGAAAATGATGTTGCTTTGGTGAACTCTCCTCAACTCTCTTATTTCCTACTCAATTCCATTGACTTATGAGTAATATGCAAATGGAATCAAGCCATCTAATATACACTGTAAATCTTTATGAATAGTTAAAAAATAAATTGGTTTCAGCCTAAAGATTTAAGCTTGGTAACTTCTCTTGTTAACTTTTTAAACCATGTCTTTCAGAGCTATCTTCCTGTGTGTAGAAATAACATTTCATGTGGTGCTCTTCCATCAGGGGATGCCTTCTATGAAGCTGTGAGTACTTCGTGATATGTTTCTGTTCACTGTTTTCCTACCTTAATGCAGCCTTCCATCGTGCCAGTCATGCTTCCTTTCCTTCACAATCTTACAACAATCATTTTCTTTGCTCAATTATTTGTTGTTTGCTTGTTCACTTTCTTCCTTCCATTCTTGCTTTCTTCTCTCCATTCTTACTTTTTTCGTTCCTTCCTTCCTTCCCTCCCTCTTTTCTTCCTACCTCTGTGTCTCTCTTATTTCTTCCCTTCCTTCCTCCCTTCCTTCTGCACCTGTACTTCATTTCTTCATACCTCTCTTCTTTAGGCCCCCCCTTCCACCCTAGCTACCACCCTTCCTCGATGAAGCAAACTCTCTTAGTTCACAATTTTATGTGAAGTACAACACTTGGGTTGGTTAGGAGTGATGCTATCCATCAGTGGTTTAGAAAACAGTAATAAGATATGCCCTGCAATTTACAGGCACTTAGATTTCATATCAGTACTGACATGACAGCTGATGAAGTTCACGAAGTGGGCACAAGAGAGGTTGACAGAATCAAAGGGAGAATGCACGAGGTAATTTTCCTAGAATTTTGTATTTTTGACATTCACTATTTTCAATTTAAGTATTCACACATTATATCGATAGTTTCTTTTGAATTTCTCTTGAAGGTCATGAAAGATGTTGACTTTAAAGGTACTTTGGGGGATTTCCTACAGTTCTTGAGGAGCGATCCACAATTTTATTTCGACAAAAAAGTAATATTCAATTTCATTCCAGTAATTTAACAAATATCATTCACTTCATCTTGGCAATAATTCATGTAATATTTAAAATACTGATAGTAAGGGTTTCACGGGTTTAAAACATGGGACGACCATAGAGCAGTGGAGACCCAAAAAAGCGCCACTGGTCAAGTTTTAAATGGCTTCGAAGAGAGCCATTTTTCCCCCGTTCATTGACAAAGGAAGTTTTCTGATTAGTGATACAGCTGTAGAAACGATGACACGCTTGATTTTCTACGTGAAGTCTTGGTTAGTTATTAACGAGTTTTCGAAGACTACTTCAAAAGCTTATTTAGGCCCACCAACATAGATACGTTTTCGTAGGAAAACGTATCTATGTTGGTGCTATTTGGCGTTATATCCAAACCTGAAAGATGAATGGAGTCGTTTTCATCGAAAACAGAGACTTTCGGATACGCTGAAGACTTTTCAAAACGGATGTCTGTCGTTATAATGTGGACGAACCGAAACGGAGATGAAAAGAAAACGAGAGCTGTAACTTTAAAGCTAAAAGGGTCGTTCTGATTAAACTATTTCATCTGTCACCATTTAATAATGTCAAATATGTTTGACTTTCTTTTTCATGTAGGATGAGTTTCTAGCATCCTACGATGAAATCTGCAAAAGCATCGAAACACTTTTACCTGAGTATTTTAATACTATCCCGAAAGCCAAATACGTGTAAGTGAGTAATGTAGCCTTTCTGAGGTATTTAACTTAGTATCATCCGATGGAATGATTTGAAGGCTGGATGAAGTATTTAATATCTCTTTTACTGTTTATGTATTGAAATTCGGTAGTCTGACAATACAGTGACTAAATTTATTATTGGTGGGTTGGATTCCACTAAATACTGTTAAATCTCACGTTATACAGCATTTAATTTAACAGCGCAGTCTCAAATCGCCTAAAATATCCCAATAAAATATCCGTTATAATGGATTTGGTTTCATACGACTTGCTTTCGATATCTACAAGTGACAGTCAACTCAAGCTTCTCCCTCCCTTGGATTGATTTTCTCACAGGATTAAAGAAACCCCGGCAGAAGCAGCTCCGAGAGCGCCTGGGGCTTTTTATCAATTTGGTTCAGAAGATGGCAGCCGTCCCGCGACATTCTACGTGAATACGTACAAGTTTGAGACAAGGTATGCGTTACATCACACAGTGATCGACTCAAATATGCACGCTGTGTATCTGGTTTGGTATCAAATCTCTTGTAGGGCACGTTTGTAAAGATTATTTATTGTTACATCATTGCTGTAGATTATCGCCGCTGTGTTGCAACCCCAAAGTCTTGTAATTTTGGGCCTGTGGCAATGACGGACGTCTCGTGAAACTCTTGCTTTTTATTTTTGTAGGCCAAATTATGCATCCAGAGCTTTGTCACTTCATGAAGCTATCCCTGGACATCATTTCCAGGTGAGAGTACGACTGACGTCGTTTAGAGTTACAGAAACATTTATAAATGAAGTAAAAATTCTTTATTTCTAAGTTAAAAAGGTTATTTTCTAACTTAGAAAAGTAAGAAGTCAAAGGTTTTATATATTGTATATTTATATTGATATTCGTAGCCGTTCTTTATCGGGATATACTGACAGGAGGCGGTGACGCGTGTCTGCATACCTCGATACAGAACGGACAGGAATTTTGTAAAGTAGTTCTAGTAGCTTTAAGTCTTCCTTGGGAGACTGTAGGGATAGTACAAGTGAAAAGGAATTAGGCTTACTGTGAATAGCTTGAACAGTTGGCAGTAGTAGTATCTGTAAATATGATGCATCACTAATGTTTTAGTAATGAGTTCGTAGTCGTATTTACAGACATAATTTGTTCCATTATTTTAGTTAAGATTAGACCTAAATTTCGTTCGCAAAACTAATTTCACGGTCTTCGTGTCTTGTACCACTTATCTCAAGGTAAGCATTGGAATAGAGCAGAAGAATCTTCCATCCTTCAGGCGATTTTTTCAAGACCGCCAATACTATGCAGCACCGTACAGATTTCCCCTAGACACAGCTTATCTTGAGGTAAACGTTCAATACATTTCACACCCGTTTGTTACTGGGAATCCTCGATCAATTTATTTCCTAAAACAATTATACGCGGTATAAAGAGGGATAAGGAAATGCATTTCTATTCGCGGTGGTTAAAGTAGTTGGGTGTCTGAGTTAGCGTTTGTAGGGATGTCTGAACGTCACCAAAGGTTTACTTTCTCTTATACAGTCCCTTCTTCGTCCTATGTACAATAAGCTTGATATTAGCTTGCTGTATAAAGGGCGATACTATGTCACGATGGTAGATCGTTCTGACATAATACGATGTTAGTCAATTACGATACATTAACTTATTGTATACTAACTGACTGACATGCAATTCTGCTTTCCTTCTGTTAGGGATGGGGACTCTATTCTGAGTACATGGGTGAAGAGATGAAATTCTACAAGACGCCGTATGATCTGTAAGTAAATTCACTATTCCGGCTGCGGATCCTTCTCGAGTGACGTATGGCGGAGACAGTTCTTTCAACCTGCAGGTTAAGACTACTGCAAAAGCAAACACTTTAGATAGTTCCCAAGAATGATGTTACGCTTTTTTTCATTCCTGCGGTGTCGTTTAAACAGTCAAACTAATCTCGACTTTAACCGACCTTCAGCACGTAATTTATTTGTACTGTGGCGGAGTTGACGTTTTTTTTATTTGAGACGAAAGAAATTAGGAATGTTACTGAAGGTGCTGATTTCGTTAGTTTTTTCCAAAGAACAAGATAAAAAAAGACAGATTTTCGTGAGAATTGTAGGATCAGACGCCATGTGTACATGAGCTTCAAAGGTAATGTATGTCTTTTTACAGGAAAATGGTACTTTTTTGGCAGGCTATAGATCATAGTATTGCTGAATTAAATACTCTCACTCAGATCGCTATGTGTTATTTTGACAGGTTTGGAAGGTTGTCCTTCGAGATGTTTCGAGCTTGTCGCCTGGTGGTAGACACTGGAATGCACAAAAAAGGGTTGGTAAATTAAATTCTCAAACCTCTTTCTCCGACATCCAAAATTCATAGGGCGCGTTCTTTTGGTACTATTCCGGGACATGAATACAGGGTTTCTATTATAGGACGAGGTTGAGCCAAATACTGTGATTTGTTAGCGGCGACACAGATCAATTACTTACCGATGCCGAAGGAAGAAGCAATAATTAATCTTCGAGACAATGACAAATCACGACATTTTGCGAGCACTAAGTTCAATAACTGTCTTCTTAATCGATTTATTTTTAGTGTAACCTTGTTTTTGGCTTACCTGTAAATCGTTTTTCATAACTTGGCCAAGCCAGTTGCAGCAAAACGTTACCCAGCCGATGCACGTGAGCAAACCATGGTAGTTGAGGTGGCTGCCTAGGGTAATTTTTAATGGAGGATTGGAAGACCAGCGAACGTTCGTCAAGCTTGTTATCTTAGAAAAACGCTTTCTGAGCCTTAGACGGGAATCGAACCCGCAACCTTCTATGAATATGATCGGTGATACGCTCTAACCATTGAGTTACCAAGACTCGATTCGTTCGAGGTTGACGAACGTTTGCTGGACGTCTCATGTATACCAAGCTCCCAGATGAACCAAAAATTGTGTTCAGCATTCAGTATTTTTATCATTACTACCATAAAGTGGCTTCCGCTTAGGCAGTACATAAGACAAACCTGCACATTCGCTAGCCATATGAGTCTTGGTAGCTCAATGGTAAGAGCGTCTCACCGGTGATCAGATGGCCGGGTTCGATTCTAGAGCTCAGATGTCGTGTTACTGAGATAACGAGCTTGACAAATGTTCGCTGATCGTCTGATATGTGCGCATGTTCAAGAGTAATATAAATTTCTTGGAAACTTATTAGACAAAATTTTTTGAGATCCGCTAACTTTATGGCAAAAAATCTGCCATCGTGACACCTACGATATTATATTTTACTACGTTACTTTCGGTGAAATATCAATCCTGATGAAAATTTTAGGAAATACTCGCCGGAATGAATCGAAAATGTGTCTTAAATCTGATAATCCGAATATGCCGAAGTTACCCTGGAAACCGTGGATAATTGAACGATACGTGAGATACCAAGTATAATCATACTTCTTTAATAGATACACTCCATCTTTAGTTTAGTCTGTGTCTTCTGTTTTTCCACAGCTGGTCGCGACAAGATGCGATTCAATACTTGACCGAAAATACTGGTTTATCGGTCCAAGATATCACAAATGAAGTTGATCGATACATTACGTGGCCTGGACAGGTAAAACATTGTTATCTCGAGACCTGTCGGGTTTGTCACTTACTTGAGGTGGTGACGATGGGTCAACAAAAAAAAAACAGTGACGAAGAGAGGTGATCCCTGTAGATTGGCTATTACGTCATCATTCAAATTGAAATTATTAAAATAATCAATAAAGTAAATATAATCGATATTATTAATTATTTATAGCGTCATTATTATTTTTGTTAGCATTATTATCAACTATTGTCAAGCTATCATATTGTAATTTAATGATCACCTCAAACTCCTTTCTTCTCCGAAGATCTTTGCACCACAAAGTTCTCTTGCACCTCGTGCAGGAGGAAAGTTGACTTTTTTCACTAAATTTTCCTCGATGACATAAACAAAAATTAGAAGACAAAAGACCTCACTTTTCGAGGCATAAGCTATGTAGCGGAGTCAATATCATCAACCCTTGATCTCCGTTTGCAGTTCGGACTTCAAAAAATGTTCCTCTTCGATTATAGTATTGCAAAGTGATCCCATGACTTGAGGGAATTAGCGACTAACATTTCCTTTTGCTTCTGAAACATTTGCATTCTCGTCCCAGTCTTCTCTTAGCTCGCGAGGCTCTGGGGACAAGAATGGAATATTTATATAAAAATTAGAGTGGCGCGTCGGCAGTATTGACCGGCTTGTAGATAGTCAAAAGGTTTGGGGAAAATGCCGGAACTTATGAATGCTTAAACTGACGTTTCGAGCGAAGACCCTTGGTCGGAGTGAAAGGGTCTTCGCTCGAAACGTCAATTTAAGCATTCTTAATTTCCGGCAGTTTCCCAAACCTTTGGAATATTTATAATAGTCTGTCGGGCCAACGTCCTCTGGATGTCTACAAATCTTTTTGAAGCAAAGAGAAAATTTGCTAGTTTCGTTCAAATCATGTTATTTTAACTATGATCATCATAATTTCTCATGAAACTATATCAATGTATTGTTCCCACAAACTTGTTCGCTCTTTTCGGTCAAATCCACCTATACAGCCTGCTCTGGACACTAAGTCAACTGCTGCGATTTTCATTATCTCCCTTCCGCCCCTCTCGTTCAATGTTGTTCTGTTGTTCCCGAAATCTCGCAAAACGGTTTCCCCGACACAACAACAATGGAGACAACGGGGGAAGCTGTAGGTTAAAAATACCCTAGTTCACGGTAGGTCGAAAATTGAAGAAATTTTCTCTACTGCTTTGTCCTAGATTATATGTCAGAAAAGTGCTTTTTGCGCGCGTTACTGTGACCGAAAGTTAAGCAAGATTTTTCTGTCAATTTTTTAAAATCCTCTGTATTTAAAGAGTTAAATTAGTTGATGAAACGAAGCACACTAACTAGTTCCTTGTATAGTCCTTCCCAGTCCATTGCATAAAAACAAGGTTAGACGTGCTAACAGGTGACAATCGTGTACTTATATTCACCAGCCAATGGGAGACGTTGCGAGTTTTCGTTATGACCGGTGAAGCCAACATGGGTTAAGGTGCGTTCTTGTCAGCGGATGTGGACTGCATTTAAACTGGATTTGAATCCACCCGTTTGAGGTGGTCTCGATCAACTGTGAACAAAGTCGAACTCAGTTTGGACTCCAAAGGACTAATTTCGTTTAAATAAACTCATAACTTTCTTTCTTTTTCGCTACATAGCACTTTTACAGGAATTCCAAACCCGGTAATATGAAAACAACCAGTTCAGCTCATCTCAGTCCAAGTTCATTCCGAGTCCGCTGATGTAAACGCACCTTTAAACTTTCAGAATTATTTGACCTTTGTCAAGACCAACGAAGCTCTTTAAAGAACCACGGAATATTATATTTTTTTTTCCACAGGCATGTGCTTATAAGATTGGTGAGATAAAGATCAGAGAGCTTCGTGAGAAAGCTCAGTCTGAGCTAGGTAAGGCCCAGGTATATGTCGGTGAATGTTACAACTATAATTGCGTGGTTTTTAGAAAGTACCATACTCCTTCGATTTTACTCGTCAAAGACAGAGATGGTGAAGGAGCTAAACGTCAGAATGGTATATGTATCGGATATTAGGGACAAAAGAACTCATGAATGAAGAAAGCAAAATCTGAGACGGAACAAAAAACAAAAGGAAAAAATTTTAAGTGTTAAGCCTGGTTTCTACTTAGGCTTGCCTTACTCGTGAAAATCAGTCTTCAGAACAAGAATGCTTATGTCACCGTGAAAACAGTAAATGCAAGCATAAACACTACAAGCACAAGCATAAGGATCAAATTGTTTCCTTTCTCTTGTTCTAGTCCTTATGTTTGTATGAAGAGCCTGTTTTCACGGTGAAATAAGCAATGTTGTGCTTGTAGTTATGCTTACGTTGCTCGTCCAAACAAGGCTTGAGGGTTAAATGAACTGCAAACCCGGCCTCCAGCCAGCACGTTTGATACAACCCAACACTCCACCTACCAAGTACGTTCGACGAAAATCTTTGGTACTTCAGTTCAAAACTATTAACTGACAATTAAATGCATCTAACCCACCTTTCTCCTCTTGGACATCGTGGGCTTTTCAGAAGTACAGCCGAGGTACGTGGGGAGAAAGAGACCATGGAAATTAGACGGGCGCGATGAAATATGGAAAGAGAAAAAATCGGAAGGGAAAGAAAGGGAAGCTTTCTAAAAAGCCCAAGCCTCTGTGGAGGAGAGTTCATCCAACATGATACTGTAAACTAACGTGCGATTCTTGGCCACTATCCCTTAGATAACTTTCTATTTTATGTTAACCGTTTACAAGTATTTAACCAAATTCGTTCCGTATCGTGATACAAATATTGGCCTCATGATATCCGGACACAGAATGACCAGTCATTCTGCAGATGGGGAGTTTACGCAAACACGAGGGCAACCTCCAGGACGCTGTGTCCTCACAAAAGAATTTTTCCTTCTAGACAAAGAGAATGAATAATTTTTAGTTCCTAGAGTATTCTCGACGCCATCTTGGTTGTAAATGCGACGTGACTCGGAGCTTCTCCAGATTTACATGACGACGTCATTAACTTATTGGCGAAGAAAACCTTTCGATTTTTTCATCGAATAATGTTAATACACAAACTGCCATGAGTTAAAAATGTTAGAGTGGTATAAAAACGAATATGTAGAGTTGAATGTGATGGACTCCTTGATTGACTTGTGATTTTTACACTTTGATCACTTCGTTTATTACTGTCGTCGTCTTAGCTGGCGTAAGCTTCCTAAAGTTACGTACAGGACTACCGTTACGGGATTCTATTTACGCAAACAACGTTCTTCCCATTTGCAATACATGATTGTGTTAAGGCCACATTTCTGTTGCAACCCAACACCTCTTAAATACTGCTGATAACCCATGCATGAAAAATGCTTACCAATATGTGTAACTATAAAAAAAAACAAACAAAACTAAAATATTTCTCTCTTGATGAATAGGAGAGAAATTTGACTTGAAACTTTTCCACGACGCCGTCTTGCTCCAGAGTGCTTTGCCACTGAAGGTACTGGAAAGGATCGTGGATCAATTCATTGAGGACCACAAGTAAACAGGCCCGAATTAACACTATCTTTCCCGCAAACATCCATTCAAAAACAATTCAGATTCATAAGAAATTCAACAAAATTAGCTCCAAAACCTTAACTCTTAATCAGTATTTTAAAGGAAGAAACAAAATCCGAACAATAATGTCATCTCGATAACTCAACACATGAGCTAAGATCAAGAGAATTTCAATATGATCTTAGGAATTACAATATAATATGATCTTAGCTCATGTCTTGAGTTATCAAGATGGCATTATTGTTCGGAGTTTGTTTCTTCCTTTATTTCCTTAAGTTGTCGGCTGGTTCTGGGTTTCAGTATTTTAAAATATAATACACTTGCAGAGTTGATCAGTAAATAAGACATACATATTGACTGTTGTATTGCAACCAGCTTTTTTGGCAGTATCCCAGAAATAATTACTTCCTCTCTCTCACACAGTACTAATAATTGCTCCAGAAGTAATGTAGCGAATAGTACATATTTCCCTTTTCTGCATCTATGAAACATTTGCGTTGCCTGCATTTGAAAGAAGAGGGCGGTTGTCGCCCACGAGACGACTACGAAACATCAGAATTTTTCTACATAAATTCGGCAGTCTACCAACCTTTCAATCTTCCTCCTTGTTGTACAATGAGTTGTAATTCGCAACGTAAATGGCGGTTTCCAAGAGTTGCGTTCAGTGAAAAAATAAATTGTACCTTAAATTTGTAAACAAAAATTTCACTGTATCAAGCACTCTGACATATTAAGTTTCGGGTTCTTCGTCGATGAGGCCATTACGACTTCCAATGGTAAAATGTTAAATAGATTATGTTAAAATACATTTCAAATGTGATTTGTTAGTAAAAATCCCGCCGCGTCAAGCGCCCTGGCTTCTGTGCATCGTTCACGAGTCTATTGGCGGTATCATCATGACTTTCAATAGAAAATTCGTGCCTTACATTAAAAGTAGTAACATATATGCTAGTATAAAGCGACCTAACTTCTGTGGTTCTTCTACTACAGTAGCCAAACCGTTTTGAAAACCTACATCTCCTTTATAGGTTGTGCCATTACGACTTTCCATGAAAAATTCCTGCCATTTTCAAGCTCCTCTTATGCCCCTAGTCCTTTCCTTTTATAAATATACACTTTATATATATATTTTCTTTTTTAAATATAAAATTTCTCCTAAATTTCGTTTTTTACTTCAGTCAGATATAGGCGCAGTATCTAGAATTCTCTGTAAAATCTGTTTCGTTAAATCTGTCTTCGTTTGGCTCTCTGTGCGGCTGGTCCGTGACCGGATCCAGCAAACCAAACTCGTAGTTGTCACCTCTTGTGCTTGACAATTCTACAGTCCAGAAAGGGGTGGATGGTTTACGGTAAACTCTCAAATACCACCAAGCAACTGCTGCGGCAACAGCAATTGCTAGCAGGGCTCCAATGACGACCATCACTATCATTACAAGTTTTCCGGATTGTTCTGTCGAGAAAAAAATTAATTTAGCCAACGACATTATTTTCCCAACAGCAAGGAAGTTATTAGAGAAAACCACATTGATGCGACAAAACGCACGCTATTGCGCCAGATTCGTCTCTTCAATGGTGATTTAAGAATTCTGGGAGAATATGGGAGAAGTGGTAAGATAAAATGGATTCCCACCTGGAGGCAACATCAGTGGAAATACCGGTAGTCCATTTTGACAAAGCTATATTCAATGGATATTTGGCATTAACATATCAAAATGGAGTGGTACTGGATGAAGTACATTTTCGTGCATCAGAATTACATATTTTAAGATCCAACCAGGACCTGTTGTATGTGAGTACAAGAATTAATTTAAGTAGTTTTTAATTGTTTAAACACAATCACACTTCAGTTGAGTGGGGCAATAACATTGTTAAAAAATAGTTGGTTGTCAGCATGAGAAAAAACCTGAACTTGCAGTTGCACATTTTTATACACATCTATATGTAATGCCAAAACTGCCTTAAGTAAAAATATACACTTTATTTGGGTACTTATATTATCTTGTTGGGTACTTTTAGCATTTTGCTGGTTGCTTTTCACAATATGTTTGGTCCCAGAAACATATTGTATGGTACATTGTTGTATGGTTATTTTCTGATGTTGGGTGCTTACATATTTGTGCGAAGTGCTTTCTCTCATATACTGGGAGCTTTTTAAATCATGTGATGTGGATATTTTGTTTCATGAGGTGGTTTTTTCCATCTTGTTCAATACTTTTGACTTATTATGGTGGTTTATTTTGCATTGAACGAAGTACTTTGCTTGCTTTTCAGGGTACGAAGTGTCTTTCATATATCTTCCATGTTGCATGGTGCTTTATCAATAATTTGCGGTAGATAGGACACAGTTCCATGTGATTATGCGGTTTTATAACCATAAATTATTAAATTGACAATTAATTATTAAATTGTTGAATAAATAATTAAATTGTTGAATAATTAATGAATTATTAAATTTATAATATGGTTTTAGGACCAAACATATTGTGAAAAGCAACCAGCAAAATGCTAAAGGTACCCAACAAGATAGTATAAGCTCCCAAACAAAGTATATGTTTTTACTTAAGGCAGTTCTGGCATTCCTTATATCTACACCCCCAGTGTGCAGAGATTGGCCTCCATAGACAGCAAAGTTACCAATACAAAACACCAAAAGGTGTTGAAAGTCTTTTTTGCTGGAGAGTGATCACTGTCAATGGTTACACAGCAAGAGGCAGGTTGGGTAAGCGGGCCTTTGAATCCATGGTTTAAAAATAACGAGGCACCAAATTGTGGTGTGAAATTTTATTTCATTATAAATATATAAAATATCTAAAAATACTACCGTTGGCCATTACAACTTTATACCTCTGAATATCTTCACAATGGTGATTGGCATCATTAATTTGGTATTTTTTCAAGTTAGCAAAAGGGAAGGGGGTGCCACAGTTTAAGTTTGCCCTGGGGTGCTGGTAGTGCTCAATATGCAACCACAACCAGTTTCTACCTGACAAATCTACTTTTAACCAAAGTTTGAACTCACGTATGATGTGCCACTATCAAAACGGATACTGAAAGCAGAATTTGAGCAATCTGAGCTCAATTTTACAGCTAAAATTCACTTGAATGGAAAATAATTTTAAAATACAAAATGGGGGGTTAAGGGCGTTAGTATAAGAATGTGATTAGTTGTTAATTTTGTGACAAAGTCTCACTTTTACTTACCTTTTTCAGGCATTTCACTGCCTGTGTTTCCATGGGTGGTAGAGTAAATTCCAGTTGAGGTATAAACTGTCCTCAAAGTTGGCCTTGTTTTAGCAGTTGGATGAGTTGTAGAAGGGGGTTTCTTCCTTGAAGCAGGTGCAGTACTTGCAGTTAATTTGTTGGTTGTTATTGGTGCTTTTGTTGAAATAGCTTGGCTTGTTTTAGTAGGTAAGACTGTTGAGCTGTGCCCTCTAATACATTCATAAAATGGAGGATCTGACTTCACTGTTCTCATAAAACCAGCGGGGCACTCAATCTGTTCTTGTGAACAGTTCATTAGATTTCCAGTGCTAGAATAGCTGGCATTGTAATTTGAAGCACACAAATTGCACTGTCTTCCCACAACATGAGGTTTACATATGCATTGGCCTGTCTTATTGTCACAAATGTTACTCAAGCTGGTCACTACATTACAACTGCAATTTTTGCAGTCAATTCCCTCACTTGTGTTTCCCAGAAAATAACCAGGTTTACAGGCAACCTTTTGTGTTGATTCTTGATAATTTGAGCAATTGCAATAACTGGGTGACTTTGTTATGTTACAAAGGCATTGGACACATGTGCTATTTACAAAGTAGTATCCACTTGTGCAATTTATTGAACTCCCTGAGCAGTTGCAAGCTTGCTCTTCATTCTTGACAGGGTTTGAATAATTTCCAAAAGAATTACAAACACACTCAGGTTCTGGAAGAAATAGTCATAATATACATATTACCATTAATGTGATTTAGCTTGGCTGCATGGTAATGTTTAGCACACCAACTAGTACTTATGTAACACAGTTATCTGGTTATAATGCAATTAGTTTAATTTACTCTGGTTAACACCAGATAATTTTACTTGTCAAAGGGAGAGGTGTGGCAGTGAAGGAGTTAAACATAAACTGTTAACATTGTCTGAAAACAGGGCAAAAGGTACTTTATTCTGTGTTTTTGTTCACTTTTATGCATATGTCCACTCATATACAATTACTGAACACATTGTGCTTTTAGTTTTGGAAAGAAGTCTGCCAATAGCACCATTCAGGTTCAGTCACTCAACCATGATGTACTGAATTAAGAAATGTAAAACAAAAGGTTTGTGCACTTTCAGGAAACCCTAAACACAAATTGCAGCTAATTGTTTAACTGTTTTGAAGATTACCCCACTTCTATACATTGTATTTCCACTGACTATGGTTTAACTGTAATATAAATCCCAGTGTTTAAACTACTGGTAAAAAACCACTGGTGGCCTCCCCACTTAATTTTTGTGCTGATTTTAAAGAATAATCTCTGTCATAATCAGCCATCTTGGCAAATTGTAACTGCTAATGCTCCTTCAACCCCTTTAACACTTAACTGGCATTGTACTAGTGCACAGAGTGCTGTTTCAAGTGGTACTCGACTCATATACTGTCATTCTTATTCTTAGACTATCTTCTAGTCATGGAAAAGTAGACTCCATCTGATACAAATTATATGATAAACACTGAACAGAAATTTGTGACGTTGAATTTTCAATTTGTGTTGATAAAAGCAGCAAACATGACTAAGTTAATAACCCCCTACTGCCTTGTGTTACTTGCATAATAACCACTCCAGTTCTTCCAGTTTTCTTGGTCTCACACCAATGCTTTGCAAGGCTTTCTGTTCTGTTGTGTCACAGATAAGCACATCTGTAAAACTACAGTCAAGCCACTGAAATTGGTTACTGACAGTCTTTATAAAACATTTAACGATTAAGCTTATTTTCTGCAATCTGTAAACCCATCAGAAGGGTCGGTATCTTTGTCAAACTTTTCCGGGAAAAAATGATGGGCCCTCTATGGCTCCGTGCCGCCCCTCTCTCCAAATACAAGCCTGCGACAACCGAATATGATAAGCAAACTAAGAAAAAATATACCCTAAGATAAAAAGTAGACTTCATGTCGCATGTCAAACGGTTTATTTAAGGCTATGTAAACAGGATTATACCAACTGAAATTGACGAATTTTGGATTTGGACAATTCGGATGAGCATGTCTCAAAACATTTAATTTTACAAAAAAGGGTAACAGGCTACAACCGTTAGTTGAAAACAGCCCATAACGAATTGTTTTTTCAAAGCCAATTTAGATTACGAGAAACTAAGACGACGTAAAACCAATTAATCGATGTTCATAATTGCAATGTTGACTCATCGTGAAAAGATTTGATTAATGCTTCGAATCCAAATACACATAGCAACATCAACGCGAAGACGAACGTCTCCAATAAAGAAACCAAGCTATCTAAGGAACAGCAAACATTTTACTGAGTTACGAAAGAACTTAAAACGTCAAAGCAGGTATTCAGTACATGTTCAATTAAATTATTGCTCTTTTCGTTGCAGCTGCGGAAATAAAAAAGCCCCTTTAATTGTTTAGTAGGGTCAATTGGATTTTTTACGCGGCTGATTCACAGCGAAAACCTCGCCAGATTTTCCCCAAATGAGGTATACATTTACCTATAAATCCACTTACTTGATGTGTTGTTAGTGCACACAACGTGGCAGGTATAAAGCCAAACCACAAAGACGAGACATAACAAACGAATAGGACTGATTCGAAACCAAGAACTCGAAGATAACCATATAGAAATGAGTGTTCTCATTCTTTTCTACCTGTCGCTTAGAACACGTTGTTTCTTTTCTGCACAGCCGACTGGTGCATCCCGAAGTAAACTCGGACGATCTACAGTCGATCGTCGCACAATAGTAACATAACCCTTCAGGAAAGGCTTAGTAAAGCAATATTAATAATTCATCTTAGCATTCTGTTGTTGGAAATAGTTGTATGGTAAACAAACTATGCGACCAGGCCATGTTGGTCACGCCGCTTTGAAAGACATGGATATGAAATTTCCGCTAGTCGTTTTTACCAGGATGTCGAATCAGCTAATTCTTTTCGGATCACACTCGCAGGACTTATATTGATATAACTTAAATTAACTCATATTATATCAAATAAGTCGGTAGTGCAGCATAATTATCAATGACAGTAAATGTGAAAAAAATAATGGGCCCCGTGGCACCAACGAAATTTTTTATTACTGTGGATAATAAGCAATACTACAGTAGTATGGATAAAGAAACAATACTACACCAAAATAAAATTCATGGAATTAATTTGGATCGTCATCGTCCGAATATGCGGAATGTAGGACAGTATTTACTTGCCACGTATCTGGTCACCCACTGTCTGAAGGCAGGGATTTTCTTCTAACAACGCTCATGTATGGCACAAAAATACATACACAAAACCTGGTTATAAATCTCCCTATTTTAGATGCTTAAGAATTCAAAAATTTCCCTGGGAAGCACGCTACGCCCCCCTAGATTAATACTTAAATATCTATGAACCCCCTCGCAAAAATCCTAGTACCACATGTGTTGTTAAACATTATTTTTACAATTTAGGCGGTGCTGGGAATCGCCACTTAAGCCTTTGGCAACGGAAGGGATCGTTTTCGACACCACTTAAAATAAAACAAAAAACGAAGGAACGAAACCAAAACAGTGTGGACAAAGAACAAAAGAGAAAGCAAATAGTCACCAAAGAGTTAAGACGCCAATAGTGTTGGGAAGATACGCACATCAGATCAGTTTTTTACTTACTTACTTACTTACTTACTTACTTACTTACTTACTTACTTACTTACTTACTTACTTATTTATTTATCTATTTATTTATCTATTTATTTATCTATTTATTTAATTACTTATTTATTTATTGATTTATTGATTTATTTAGTTTCGC